>JAODAL010035097.1:0-43365 GCA_025379985.1 Phyllomedusa bahiana | reverse complement strand
GGGGACACGACCGGAAAAAGGGAGGAATCCGCCTAGCTATTGGGGGAACTACCTGGCTGTAAGGAGCATCTAAGTGGCTATTGGGGGGCACTACCTGGCTATTGGGGACACTACCTGACTATTGGAGGCACTACCTGGCTATTGGGGGCACTACCTGGCTATTGGTGGCACTACCTGGCTATTGGGGGCACTACCTGGATGTAAGGCGCACTACCTGGATGAAAGGGGGCACTATCTGGCTATTGGGGGAAAAGCTACCTGGCTAGAAGGGGCATTAACCTGACTACAGGAGGATACGACCTGGTTACAGGATTCAAATAGGCCACCGAGATACCTACCTATTGGGGCACTGTTTGGCGGTATCTCCCAGCTCTTCTGGATGCTGAATAGGCTATCCAACGTCCAAGACGCCAAAACCCAACGCTGGGTGACGCCAAAACCCTAATCTAGCTTTCTTCCAGAGCCATTACACAGTTAGGTGGAGTAGGGTGTGGCTTTTTCGAAGGGGCGTGGCTTACATGCAAGATAGGCGTGGATATGCAAATTTTTGGCACGACGTGCTACGCACGCCGCCTTCAAATCTCCTGCTTTTTTACTTTCAAAAGTTGGCATGTATGATATATATACAGATACACACATCTCTCTTTTTCTATCTTTCTCTCTCTATATATATCATACATCTCTCTTTTTCTATCTCTCTCTCTCTATATATATATATATATATATACACACACACACATCTCTCTTTTTCTATCTTTCTCTCTCTATATATATACATACATCTCTCTTTTTCTATCTCTCTCTCTCTCTCTCTATATCTAAAAATACACCGCTCTCTGTTTGTATCTATCTCTCTCTCTCTCTATATATATATATATATATATAGAGACACACACATCTCTCTTTTTCTATCTTTATCTCTATATCTATATATATATATATATACACATCTCTCTTTTTCTATCTTCTCTCCATATATATACACATCTCTCTTTTTCTATCTTTCTCTCTCTCTCTCTCTCTCTCTATATATATATATATATATATATATATATACACGCACATCTCTCTTTTTCTATCTCTCTCTCTCTCTCTCTCTATGTATATATATACACATATCTCTTTTTCTATCTTTATCTCTCTCTATACGTACACTCCACTCTTTGACTATCTCTCTCTATACATATATACATATCTCTCTTTTTCTATTTCTCTCTCTCTTTCTATATATACACATGTTATACACTCACATCAGAATAAACAATTCCAAAATTACAATGGGGACATCTAATCTCCTTCTATTAAAGGGGTTCTCAACACGCTATTTTACTGAGTCACAAGCAGTTTTACGCGCACTCTGGTTTCCTCATGCTGTTGGTGGTTCTGTAGCAGTGATTCGCATATTCAGCTTCTCTGTAACTAGTTGAGCTGTTACACTGTCAAGTACAGATGTTATCTCTTCAGCAGGGCTGCCATCAATCATCTATTAATCGTTTCAGGGCCCTATACAGCCAAATCAAATGGGGCCCCAACCCATTACTAGTTCCTATTTTTTAACATATCAGTAGGCCCCTTTTTGATTAGGGAATCTAACAGGAGTACTGCCTGTACTGACCTATTGGCACCCCTGCTCTTCAGTAAACAAAAGGTACATGTGCTGTGAGGACTGAAAACAATGGCTGATCTGTAATCTTGTTAGAGATAATTAGTTTACTCCAGACTGAGCTATCTGTCCATGGTGACGTCACTCTCTTCTCTTCCATATCTCAGATAATCAGATAACAGAATTATGGTCAGGAAACCATAGACCATAACCATAGTATTTACTCAGGGCACATAAAATATCTCTTATCTCATGACTAAAGTAAAATCTTTTTAGCAATGTATTTAGAAAAAGTCTTCAATTTCTTGTCCCTTCATATTGAAAGCTAATCTTTGTTGTGGGAAAACCCTTTTCACATCAAATTAGAGTTTTTGTAGCACTTCATATTGGTATGTCTGCAGACTTGTACTGTAGGGACACCGCCACCGGGGGGCACTGTCAGAAAACTTTTGGTCAGAAGTGTATCGAGCACGTATCTGATAAGTTTTATATTTGTTTATTTGCTTTGAAAAAAAAAAAAAAAAGACTGCGCCCCAGGAATCAGTATTCCAGCTTCTGATCCAGGAGACACCAACGCTCTGTGAGGATATTTTCAATAGAAGAAGAATTCAGACGAGGGATTTCCTGTTAATCACAGAACACACGGCCATATTCATAGGACTGCAGCTTCAAATGATCTGGAAATAAAAGGAGATCTCGATTCCCAAGGCACTGCTATTGGTGCACTGGGACTGGTTTTGTTAAGTGGTCGCTAGGACTCAGTCATGGGGGTCACTGTTAGGCAAACACTTTGGTGGACTCTGTTATGGGCATGCTATCATATTATAAGGCAGATTGCTCTTTATGCGAATCCTATAGCTGGCTTCATTATGGAGCATTGTGGCTGGCTGTGTTACTGTTATGGTTATGGAGGTTCATTTGGTATCACTGTTATGCAAGCACTGTGGCTGACTGTTATGGGGGTACTATGGCGCTCAATGTTCTTGAATTGGGAATCAGGTGCATTGTGGATGACTCTGCTACTGTGGCTTATGAATCTGGGCAATGTTACTTAGTTTTTCATAGGAGTTCTGCTATGTGGCCAACACTGCTATGGGGGCTATATTATATGGGCACTGTTATAGTGACTTTGTTATGTGGATACTATGGCTGACTCTTATTATAGTCTCTTTATTATGTGGGCACTATGGCAGACTATTATAGTGGCTTTGTTATGTGGGCACTATGTCATAGTATTATAGTGTCTTTGTGATGTGGACACTATGGCAGAATCTATTATAGTGGCTTTGTTATGTGGCTATATGGTAGACTCTATTATAGTGGCTTTGTTATGTGGACACTATGCCAGAATCTATTATAGTGGCTTTGTTATGTGGGCGCTATGGCAGACTATTATAGTGGCTTTGTTATGTGTGCACTATGGCAGAATCTATGTGGGTACTTTGCCTGAGTGTATTATGGTAACTGTGTTATGTGGGTACTATGGCTGACTCTATTATAGTGGCTTTGTTATGTGGGCACTGCGGCTGTTTATTATATTGGGTTTGTTATGTGAGCACTATGGCAGAATCTTTATAGTGGCTTTGTTATGTGGACACTATGATAGACTATTATAGTGGGTTTGTTGTATGGGCACTATGGCATAATATTATAGTAGCTTTGTTATGTGGACCGTTTGGTATTATGGTAGCTGTGTTATGTGGGCACTATAGCAGACTAATATAGTGGCTTTATTATGTGGGCACTATGGAAGACTCTATTATAATGGCTTTGTTATGTGGTTTCTATGGCAGACTTTTATAATGACTCTATTATGTGGTTTCGATGGCAGAATCTATTATAATGGCTGTGTTATGTCGGTAGTATTGTGCACCCTCTACCGGCTTTCTTATGTGGCCACTATGGTAGACTCTATTATAGCGGCTTTGTTATATGGGTACTGTAGCTGGCTCCCCCAAGATACATTTTCTACATCTGCTTTCTCCCTAAAAAAAACATTTCATCAAAGCAGGAAGGTATCCCTGAAAGAAACAACTTATATTAATTTTAACAAAGTTGGAAGAAAAGGGTTTATATACCCGTCTCAGTTAGTTCACTGCAGGACACCATCATGATATTAAAGTCAGAAAATGAAACAATATAGGACAATAAGATCCATTAGTAGCAGTTTGAAGACAAGTTCCAATTAAAAGCAGAGTTTTAAAAAAAATGGAAAAAACTCAAATAAGCCAAATTGTTACATGAATAAATCACAAAAAGCTGGAACTTTTATTTTAGGACTACAAAGTGATACAAACCTGTGTGCAGGGGGGGAGACTGGGGCTGGGGTCCCTCTTATTACAGAGCTTTCTTGTATAGAGCCATCTGCAATTTACCAACAACATGTTAATTATCTAAGAACGATTGGAAGTTATCACAAGTGCTGCTCCCAAACCTGACATCTCGGTGACACAGTAAGGGGCCGTTCACACGGCGTGTTGGGTCCGGGTTACATACGTTTTTAGATACGTGTTGGAATCCATCTTTTGGACCCTAAACGCAGCCAAACGCCGAAGTGCGCCAATTACGGGCTGAAAACGGCCCATTCATTACGGTAATTCACAGTTCTCATAGAGAACTATGGATTCCGTCTCCTCTCCCTGCTCGGTGAATCCGCCGAGGGAGGAGATAATTGACAGGTCACTTTCCAGCGGCGTATACGCGCTGCTAGCAATGATTGTCTATGGGCCGGCGAGGCGCCGGCCCCCTGCTCGCTCCCCCACTCCCGCCCCCGGCCACACGGTGTAACTGCGGGGCGTAGTTACATCCCGCAGTTAACCCGTGTGAACATAGCCTAATTGTCCCTCATTTGGAGGAACAATCCTCCTTTCCTTCTCTACCTCTTAATGTTTGGCCGTGTTCATCGGTTTTATTTCCAAACGGATTTGTGAGCCGTATTGAGCTCACAAATCCCCCTGAATAAGGGCGGGACGGGGGCGGGGCCGGAGCGCGGCGGGGGCGCCGCTCCCGGCCCCATAGACAATGGGCGCCGTAAATAATGTGCATGTCACTTTCTCCCACCGCGGGGAAATTCGCCGAGCGGGGAGGAGCGACGGAATCCACTGTTCTCTATGAGAACTGTGGATTACCGTAATGACAGGAACGGATTGGCGCCGTACTGCAAGCGCAAATCCGGCGCGGAGTACGGCGCCAATCCGTGCCCAAATAAGCCGTGTGAACGAGGCCTTTCTCTTTTTGACTTCATAAATAAAATTGCTTTAATAAACTTTTATTCTGTCCCCATAAAAGGATCTCTCTGGTTTTCTACCTGCATATTTGTCTGCTATTTATATATTATTTAATTATTATTATTTATTTTTTTGCAATTTGGAATATAAAAATATTTTTGTTCAGATAATTTTTTTTTACTAATTTGCAAATGTAAAAGTAATGAAGCATAAAGCTATGCATGAAAACAATTCTCATAATGAACAATAAGGGAGACATGTATGAAAGGGGTTTGCGCACATTTCTGGTGTTAAATGCGGCAAACGTGTGCAGGTTGTGATGTATAACGCGTCAAATGAATGTGTTAGGTGCATTGTTCGTAAGACACTTTTTAATGCGCCTAACATGAGAGGGTGTTCTGGGGGCGTCGCACCACACTCATAATATTAGACACATATATGAATGTGGTTCGGCAAAACTAGACGCAGAGCTATTTCAATGTGTTCTGCCAGAGCCTGAGGAGTCGAAGTGGAGCGAGATTTGCTATTAGGGCATAAAATGTCCATTATTTATCAACTTACAATAATAAAAAGTGATTTCTGATAATTATCAATGTAACGGCCGGGTTGGTGGATCCACTGGATCACCGCAAGCGATGGCAACAACCGCGCCAGGGAGCGGAGTCTAAGTAGGTCTTCACTAGAGCCCGCCGCAAAGCGGGATGGACTTGCTGCAGTGGGATTCTATAAGGTTGCTACCCCTGACGCGGCGGGCTTGCGGTGGCGGCCGGGTGCAGCGAGGTACAGAATCGTGAGACACGAATCGTAGTCGTGGGCAGGCAGGAAGGTCAGGGCAGGCGGCAGAGGTTTGGAGTCGAGAAACGTAGCAAGAGGTCTGGTACACGGCAAGGCAAGAACACACTGAAAGAACGCTTTTTCTAGGGTACGAGGCAACATAGATCCAGCAGGGAAGCACCGTGGGCTGAAACAATATATAGGGGCAGCACCCGGTAATTAGCCAATTACCGGCGCGCTGGCCCTTTAAATTTACAGGCACGAGCGCGCGCCCTGGCCGGCAGAGGACGCGGACGGAACAGGAACGTGGAGTGGTGAGTACAGAGGGTGACTGCGCCTGTGGCTCATCCCGCGGCCAGTGGCGCTACCCATCCCCGGCAGGAACCCTGGGGAGAGGGCACGGGTTCGGCCGTGGCCCGCCTGGCCAGAGAGCGGCGTTGCCCGCTACAATCAAACTATATAAAAATAAATTACTTAGATTTAATAAAAAATGTTATCATATAAAACTAACATAAAAATATATAATATCCCAAAAATATAAAAATATCTCCTAAAAAGTGTATTTAAAAATTAATAGAATCTAAAAAAATTTTAAATTAAAAAACCCATGATGATTTTTGTTCAATTTTTAAATTTTTTATTTTTTTATGTTAATTTAAATGTATTGTTGTGCTCTCACCTTTATTCTACATACAGCAAGAGCCAGCACGCACAGGTTTTGCTGGGAGCTGGGGTCCCCAAGCAAGATCAGTACCTAGTTTTATTCATGACTGCTTTCTAATACTTTTCTTTTATTTCCAACCTATACACATGTTTGGCGCATGATTAACGCACCTAAGTTCCGTAATGCACCAAACACACAGACGAGGCGCGATGAACTTTGGACGCCATTTATAATCGCACAGAAACCACTTTCATACATTCAGGGCTTTAAAAACCGAAACGAGACGCGGAAATTCCTTCAAAGGCCCCTTTTTATCATGTCTCCCTAAGTGTCCATCTTTTACCAAAAATTTGTGAGGTTTGATAAATCTAAAAGTATCTGCACCTACTGTTATCACAAGATAAACGAAAAAGTGTCCCCCCTGCAGGACAAATGGTTATTGAAAGGTTCCATCAGATAAAGGTGTATCAGAGACACCTTGTTGCAGAGCACTGGGAAGGGAGAGGTTAAAAGCATCTGGCCTGCCGTCTATGGGTCGAGTAGCACCTGATCTCCGTCCAGCGCGAAGCGCGATAAGGCAAACAGTCAGAAACTCTTTTATATATCTTTACTTGAAAGTAAAATAATCAGTGCGAGATCTGCCAGATCATATATTCTTAGAGGAAAGTTCTACACTTAGCTTTAATCTCACAGCGGAAAGTAGAATTACTTGTACTCTTGGTGGACTTTATGCAAAATCCATTTGCAAATCTTTTGGTGCCAGAAGACGTCTCTCTGTGAGCTCACCAGGTTGGCTTGCCAGAAGGAGCAATGTGATATATGAAGGCTCACGTAGAAGGAGGAATGTACTTCTAACATACAAACGATTCAATATTTCATAGGTTTTATTTGAAAATCTCTCCCATCTCATTGCACCCGCATTTAATTGCGTTTCACCCCAAATATTGTATTTATGGTCAAGGTGTCTACTGAAAAGGCGTGCACTCCTCCCATTTAGTGTAGCTGCTTTTGCTCCAGGAGAGGTGACTATTTAAATAGGACCCACTTTAAAGTGGTTACCTTGACATGGTAGATTAGCTCACACAATTTGATCAAAAAATACAGTAACAACCTCAAATTTATACATATAATCCAAAAATTCAGTCTTTCCATATACAGTCTTACTGTACCTTCTGTTTATGTGTTCTACTCCAGAGCTGCACTCATATTTGCGCTACACTCACTGTGTACATACTTACATACTTACCTGTCTGATCCTGATTAAATCTGTATTTTATCCAGAGCTAATCACTTTCTGTGGTGCAGTGTGGTAAACTTTAATTAATTACCCTGTTGACCCGGGTTAATTCCTGTTTATACTCCAAGCTGCATCACTTTTTTGTGGTGCAGTATGTGTACATACTTACAAATTACCCTGTTGTCATAGTTATATCCTGTATTTATAAGGCACTCATATTTGTGTACACTCACTGTGTACATAATTACTTACCCTGAACGGATCGGTTAATACTGTATTATACTCCAGAGCGCACTCACTATTCTGGTGGCAGTTTGTTTTACATACATTACTTTTTAATTACCCTGTACTGATCTGAGTTATATCCTGTATTATACTCCAGGCTGCACTCACTATTCTGGGGTGCAGTCATGGTACAACTTATTTATCCTTACTGATATGAATTATACCCTGTATTATACCCCAGAGCTGCACTCACTATTTGCGGTGCAGTCACTGTGTACATACATTACTTATCCTTTTGACCGGGTTTACATCCTGTATTATACCAGAGCTGATCACTTTTGCGGGTGAGTCACGTGTACATAATTATTATCTGTACTGATCCTGGTTACATCCTGTATTATACCCCAGAGCTGCACTCACTTTCTGCTGGTGCAGTCACTGTGTACATACATTACATTATTATCTGTACTATCCTGATTTAAATTCCTGTATTTACTCCAGAGTGCACTCACTATTCTGCTGGGCAGTCAGTTTACATAATTACATTACTTATACTGTACTGATCCCAAGTTACATCCTATGTCATACTCCAGAGCTGCAGTTACAAGTTGCAAATTCTTGGGGACAGTACATATATTCTGTATCAGATGACAGACATAGAGCCTGAAATAAAGATCACTCCCCAGAATGCAAATCACCAGAGCCAGCTCTGTTCAGGCAGTGCTGTGCTTATGTTGGATGATGCCCAGTTAGTAACTTTATAGCTCTTAAATGGCAGTGCCATACCCCATATGGTGCTCAGATAACATCAACATACAATGACTACCCTATTAACAATGTAAAACCATGACTTAATAATATTTATATACAATTAATATTAATATTTCAGGTGGTCACTAGGGGCGACATGTCAGAAAAGAGGCACCTCCAAGTCAGGTTTAAATTAGTGCATGAATGAAACCCGCAAAAATCGGCGTGTGGAAAAACTTTGATAGTATATTTTAGCACCCCAACTTAGGCACAAGCGCTATTTGATGCGCCTAACGCATTTAAAAGGGTTTCCTGGCTACAATGCACCTATTTTTGGTGTACAACAGTTCATTTATATAGAGAATAAGGTGTCAACAGTTTTTGGTTCAAAATACACCAAAAAAATGGCGCAGCCCAATTCTGACCTTTCGCCCTAGGTCTTCTGTGGCGCCTTCTTTTGCAGTGGCGGCTGATGTGTTTTGTGCAGTTCACTTACCCCTAAGGCTGGTGTTGTGTTCAGATACTGAATTCTCAGGGAGTGCTGGGATGTTTTAGTTTTAAAGCCTGCAGAATTATGAATGCAGCTCTGAAGTTAACACAAGGTAATGCTGATGTCACTTTTACATGACAATCCGACTTTAGCCCAAGTGAAGCCTGCTTGCTAAAGACAGAGACTTACCTTTAATATGTTTGCTGGCTTTTACACAGTTGAGAACCATCTGGCCCTTTTAGACTGCTTTTTATTAAAACACCTGTTGGCCCTTTGGGTTAACGGCTTGTCCCTTTTGGATGGAAAGCATTGTGCATCAAAGGGGGGGAAACGAGAATGGACTATCCTATTCCCGATGATGAGGCAATCAGAATCGTGACATGGACGCTGAAGGTTTGTACCTGGATCACCAGTAAGATGTAAGTCATGGTGTAGGATGGATTCCATTCTGCTGGGTCATCCAAAAAATCAATGCAAGGTTTACCGGTGCTTTGATCAACTGAAAGATGAAGTCCAGAAAATCAGAGAAAGGTTGACAAGATATATAAGCAGCAGTCGGCGTTTCATAATACAGATGGACAATGACCCACAACATAAAAACCAAAGGGAACCCAGGATTTATTAAAGCAAAAAAGTGGAATTCTTGAATGGCCCCAATCAGTCACCCGATCTAGCCCGCAGAGCAGCCTCACTTGTTAGAACTAAACTTAAACAAAAGGCCCAAAAAAACAGCAATGGAAACCGCTGAGTAAAGGCGGCAGGCATTAAAGAGGGG
Organism: Phyllomedusa bahiana; assembly: GCA_025379985.1. Classification (NCBI taxonomy): domain Eukaryota; kingdom Metazoa; phylum Chordata; class Amphibia; order Anura; family Hylidae; genus Phyllomedusa; species Phyllomedusa bahiana. The sequence continues at coordinate 33,620 of JAODAL010035097.1, read as the reverse complement.
AAACCCAGCGTCGGTGATGTCCATGGATCAAGGGTTCAGGCCGTCATTGAAAAAAGGGTTTTCAACCAAAGGGATTTTAAAATTAACATTTTATTTACAATTATTTATTTGTCCGATTACTTTGTCCTTTAAAAACGGATGGAAATGCTAAGGGGTGAAATTCCTAAAAAACCTTTATCCCAATTTTAATGTGGATCCCCCCAAATGAAAACTGAAAATCTGTAAAAACCATTATATCACTATAATTCAAAAAGTTTAGAAAATTTTTAAAAAAACAACAATTTTTTCGTGTCCAAATATTTAAAAGGGCCCAAAGTGTATATGATTTTATTTGAAATGTATCCAGACCCTTCTCCAGAATCCCCAGTCACTTTTAACCCGTTATATTATTACATTTGAAAGATCCCCCTTCTCCAGAATCCTGGTATAAATTTTTTATATTATTCATCTAGAAATGATCCAACCCTCTCCAGAATCCCAGTCACTATAACCTGTTATTATTACATTAGAAATGCATCAACCTTCTCCAGAATCCATGTCACTATAACCTGTTATATTATTACATCAGAAATGATCCAGACCCTTCTCCAGAATCCCGTCACTATAACTTGTTCTATTATTACACAATAAAAATGTATCCAGACCCTTCTCCAGAATCCTGGTCACTATAACTTGTTATATTATTACACTATAGAAATGTATCCAGACCCTTCTCCAGAATCCCGGTCACTATAACTTGTTCTATTATTACACTATAGAAATGTATCCAGACCCTTCTCCAGAATCCTGGTCACTATAACTTGTTATATTATTACACTATAGAAATGTATCCAGACCCTTCTCCAGAATCCTGGTCACTATAACTTGTTATATTATTACACTATAGAAATGTATCCAGACCCTTCTCCAGAATCCTGGTCACTATAACTTGTTATATTATTACATCTAGAAATGTATCCAGACCCTTCTCCAGAATCCTGGTCACTATAACTTGTTATATTATTACATTCTAGAAATGTATCCAGACCCTTCTCCAGAATCCCAGTCACTATAACTTGTTCTATTATTACACTATAGAAATGTATCCAGACCCTTCTCCAGAATCCAGGTCACTATGACTTGTTATATTATTACACTATAAAAAATGTATCCAGTCCCTTCTCCAGAATCCCGGTCACTATAACTTGTTATATTATTACACTATAGAAATATATCCAGACCCTTCTCCAGAATCCTGGTCACTATAACTTGTTATATTATTACATCTAGAAATGTATCCAGACCCTTCTCCAGAATCCTGGTCACTATAACTTGTTCTATTATTACATCTAGAAATGTATCCAGACCCTCTCCAGAATCCCGGTCCACTATACTTGTTCTATTATTACACTATAGAAATTGTATCCAGGACCCCTTCTCAGAATCCCGGTTCACTATAACTTGTTCTATTATACACTATAGAAATGTATCCCAGCCCCCTCTCCAGAATCCTGGTCATATAACTTGTTTATATTATTACACTATAAAATGTATCCAGACCCTTCTCCCAGAATCCTGGTCACTATAACTTGTTATTTTCTTACACTATAGAGATGTATCCAGACACTGCTCCAGAATCCTGGTGACTATTACTTGTTATATTATTACATCTAGAAATGCATCCAGACCCTTTTTCCAGAATCCCGGTCACTATAACTTGTTATATTATTACATCTAAAAAATGTTTTCCAGCCCTTCTTCCAAAATTCCCTGTCATTTATAACTTGTTATATTATTACATCTAGAAATGTATCCAAAACCTTCTCCAGAATCCTGGTCACTATAACTTGTTATATTATTACACTATAGAAATGTATCCAGACCCTTCTCCAGAATCCTGGTCACTATAACTTGTTATATTATTACATCTAGAAATGTATCCAGACCCTTCTCCAGAATCCTGGTCACTATAACTTGTTCTATTATTACATCTAAAATTATCCAGACCCCTCCCCAGAATCCCGGTCACTATAACTTGTTCTATTATTACACTATAGAAATGTATCCAGACCCTTCTCCAGAATCCGGGTCACTATAACCTGTTATATTATTATATCTAGAAATGTACCCAGATCCTTTTTGAACTCTGTTAGTGAATTCACCATGATAAGTTCCTCTGGCAGAGAGTTCCACAGTCTCACTGCTCTTACAGTAAAGAATCCCTTTCTACGTTTATGTAGAAACCTTCTTTCCTCTAGACGTAGAGGACGGCCCCTTGTTCTAGATACAGTCCGGGGTATGAATAGATCTTGAGGGATATCTCTATATTGATCTTTAATATATTTACACATATTTATTATGTCCCCCTGGAGTCGTCTTTTCTCTAAACTAAATAACCCTATTCTTGCTAATATTTCTGGGTATTGCAATCCACCCAGTCCTTTTATTACTTTGTTGCCACCTTTGAACCTGTTAAAGCTCTACAATGTCTTTCCTGTGAACTGGTGCCCAAACCTATCCACAATATTCCATGTGTGGTCTAACCAGTGACTTATATAATGGGACAATGAAGTTCTCATCATGTGCATCTATGCCCCTTTTAATACACCCATGATCCTGTTTGCCTTGGCAGCTACTGCCTGACACTGGCTGCTACAATTAAGTTAACTGTCTACTAGGATTCCGAAGTCCTTCTCCAGTCACTTTTTTCCAGCATTTTTTCATTTACCAAGTAATCATATAATGGATTTTTCCTTCCCATGTGCAGAACCTTGTATTTATCTGTGTTAAACCTCATCTGCCATTTCCCTGCCAATGCCTCCAACTTATCCAGATCCCTTTGTAATAACACATTATCCTCTACTGTGTTGATTACTTTACAGAGCTTAGTATCATCTACAGAGATTGATTCTCATGTGTAAGGTCATTAATGAAAATATATATAAAGAGGATAGGGCCCAATACTGAGCCCTGTGGCCCCACTAGTAACAGTCTGAGTATGTATTATTAATCACCACCCTTTATTTTCTATCTCTGAGCCAGTTGCTTACCCACTTGCACACATTTTCCCCCAGTCCAAGCATACCAATTTTACTTACCAACCATATATGTGGCAACGTATCGAATGCTTTCGAAAAATCTAGATATGACATCCAGTGCCTCACCCCGATCCAGTCTAGAACTAACCTCCTCCAAGGAGCTGATAAGGTTAGTTTGACAAGACCGATCCTTCATGAACCCATGCTGGAACGGCGTTATACATTTATTTTCAGTGAGATACTCCAGGATAGCATCTCTTAGAAAACCTTCAAACATTTTACCTACAACAGAGGTTAAACTTACCGGCCTATAGTTTCCAGGATCACTTTTTGACCCCTTTTTGAATATTGGCACCACATTAGCTATGCGCCAATCCTTTGGGTTGGGACATACCCCGTTATTACACAGTCCATAAATATTAATAATAAGGGCCTATCTATCACATTACTTAACTCCCTTAGGACAAGGGGATGTATACCAGCAGGACCTGGTGGTTTGATATTTTAATCTTCTTAAGCGGAGCTGCACTTCTTCCTGAGTTAGACAAGAAACATTTAAGATGGAGCTTACCTCATCTCTCTGCCCATCAACAGGAAGGTAAATATGGCAGAGAAAAAATTGTTTAATGGGTTTGCTTGCTCCTCATCGCCCTCTACAATACCTCCCTCACTACTTTTCAAAGGGCCAACATTTTCAGTTTTTTTTTTTTTTTTTTAAACTTGTTTTTTATTACGAGTCTTCAAGTAGGATAAAACATAGAAAGAAATACAGTAGTAACAAATTTCGGCTAACATCTCTGCACGCAGGCAGGCAATTGGCTGTGAAGACTTCATTTTACATATTACTTTTTCCAACTAGAAGTCAACATGAGAAAGGACTGCCCAGTGATAACAGAAAAGTCACTAACCACAGTGTCCATGGCATTGGTTCAAATGGTGCGTGCAGAAACTCGCAGAGGCAAGTTAGGAAAATCACATAATTAACCAAATAGTTAAACATATAAATCAAGCAAACAAACAACTCTGCTTCAATACTTCCCCCCAATCCGCCACTATCTTCTGAGATCCTCGCCAGCACCCACCCCCCCCTTTCGCGGTAAATTTAGAGAGGGCCACCTAACCCCAGCTCCATGCCGCATTAAACCTTAAGCGGGTACCTTTCCTGGAAAACAAATTTAGAGTAAAAGTAGGGATTCCATATCTGACTCTATCAAGCAAGAACCAGGGTCCTGGGGGACAATTGGCTCAGTACCCCCTAGTTGTTGAGCCAGGTCCAAGCCTGTCATTCCAAAGCAGGATCGTATCTTTTCCCGAATTGGGGCCCGGCAACGTATCTATCACCGTCTGCCATAAGGCAAAAAACTGTTTGACTTTTTGCTCCTTTCTCTGTGAAGCCTCGATCCAGTCCATTTTCAGCAAGAAAAAGGTCTTATCGAGGAAGAATTGTCTGGTAGGGCTCACCGGCTGGCTCCACACCTGCAAAATTGCCTTTTGCGCCGCTGCTGACAAGACATGCAGAAGCCTCTTCTCCTTTCTAGTGTATGACCCGGCCTCAGTGTCCACGAACCCAAAAAGGGCCCATTGCGCGGTGGGGGTGACTGCCCAAGATATCGCTGCACCTGAGATGCCACATCTACCCAGTACTGTTGAATTTTAGAGCAATGCCATAGGCAATGATAGAGGTCAGCTTCCATCGTATCGCACTTGAAGCATTTACTTGAGGTGTACAGCCCCATTCTATGTCCCCTGAGGGGCGTCAGATAGGCATTGTGTGCCACCTTAAGAGACATCTCGATATATCGAGATGCAGGAAGAAATTTACAGGAATCTGCAAGTGCCCGCAATATGGTATCAGGGGTCAGGTTGGGTCAACCTGCTCCCAGCGCGAAAGTTGCAGGGAGGTTTGTGCATAGTCAATGTGCCCTAGCAGATATCTATAGAGTACCGAGAGATGAGAGCGTCTCGTCGGCGGTCTCACCACGGTCTTGTAAAAATCTGAATTCCATTCTGCCTCCGCAACGTGTGGGAGGATGGAATTGAGGAAGCTGTTAGCCTGAAGATAAGCGAAGAAAGGGATTGGAAGGTCAGGAAACTGCAGCTGAAGTTCCTGAAGTGAATAAATCCGTCTAGCAGTCGGGTCCACCCACTGTGCAAGACAAGACAAACCCATATCATGCAACCGCCGGAACGAGCCGTGTGAGGACCCACCCTGGAAGCGGGGGTTTCTGATTAAGGACTGATAAAGCGAGTGGTCTGGCGACAGGCCCTTTAGCATTCTGATCTTCTTCCATGCCCTCCAAACCGGCATGAGAAGGACATTACTCCTGACATCAGATGGAAGCTCCACATAAGATAAATGCAAAAAATTTATCAGAGAGGATTCCGGCATGAAGAGACCGTCCACCCGGCTTGTGGTGAATACATTTGAGGCCTGACACCAGTCCGCAAGATATCGTCCCAGGGCTGCTAGATTATAATACTTGATGTTGGGGAAGCCGAGACCGCCAAGAAGCTTGGGCTGATGAAGAATATGAAGAGGAATGCGCGCCCGTTTGCCCCCCCAAATAAAGTTCCGAAAAAGGGCGTTAATGAGCTTTTCCTCTCTGGGTTTAAGATATATTGGTAACATTTTCAGTTTTAATCTTTTTGCTATTTATATAGTAAAAATATTTTGCCTTTCTGTCTCCAGCTTTGCTGCCTTTATCATTATTTTACACACTTTATTTTTTTCCTTTTAGTTTTTTTAGTGCCTCTTCACTGCCCTCCTGTTTCAGTAGTTGAAAAGCTTTCTTTTTGTTATTTATTACCTCCTTTACATTTCTGTTGATCCACATTGTTTTTTTCCTGTTTCTAATTATTTTATTACCACAAGGTCTGTACCTCTCACAGTGGACGCATAAGAGGGCTGAGGAGCAGCTACTTAACGTCTCCTCAGCCACTCTGTGCTCCAGCAAGTTTGCTAGAGAAGCAGCAGAGGTCGGGTGGTTATACCTTATCAATTCTGCATACAAGCGTCCGATGTATCCTCGTTCGTAATAAAGTGATCATGCTTTTGTCGCTAAGAATTTTTGCGCGATTTTAAGATTTTTTCGCTAATAAAGTTCTCTCGCTTCTGACACTTTCTTTTACAAGTTTTTGTCGCTAAAATCCTTTTCTTTACAGATTTTGGCACTAATAAAGTTATCTTGTTTCTGGTGCTAAAATAAATTTTTATACATATATATGATAACCAACTGACACTGAGTCTAAAAAAATCACTTTAGGCTCCTGAAGAATGATATTTGTCTTAAATGATGGCACACAAATGTTGGCATGTACAAACCTAGCACAACTGCACAATGGCCACTGAGGTACAGGACAATGACACTGGCATTGGCGGGGTAGGATAATAACACTGACACCTGGAGAGGACAATGACACTTGAAGACAGGGCTATGACACAAACACTTGGGGGACAGGACAATGACACTGACACTTGGGCGAGAGGACATCGAAACTGACACTTGGGGACAGGATAATGACACTGACACTTGGGGGGAGGATAATGATACTAACACTTGGGGGGCAGGATAATGATACTAACACTTGGGCGGAGGATAAGGATACTAACACTTGGGGGGCAGGATAATGACACTGACACTTGGGGACAGGACAATGACAATGACAGTTGGGGACAGGACAATGACACTGACACTTGGGGGGGTAGGATAATAACACTGATACTTGGGGGACAGGACAATGACACTGACACTTGGGGGGGTAGGATAATAACACTGACACTTAGGGGATAGAATAATGACACTGACACTTGGGGGGCAGGACAATGACACTGACACATGGGGACAGGATAATGACACTGACACTTGGGGGACAGGATAATGACACTGACACTTGGTGACATGACAATGACACTGACACTTGGTGACAGGACAATGACACTGACACTTGGGGACAGAATAATGACACTGACACTTGGGGCAGGACATGACCTACACTTGGGACAGATAATGACACGACCTTTAGTACTGACACTAGGGATGAATATGTCACTGACACTAGGGGATAGATAATGACACTGACACTTGGGGCAGGACAATGACACTGACACTGGGGACAGGAAAGACACTGACACTTGGTGACATGACAATGACACTGACACTTGGTGACAGGACAATGACACTGACACTTGGGGACAGAATAATGACACTGACACTTGGGGGGCAGGACAATGACACTGACACATGGGTACAAGACAATGACACTGAGACTTGGGGGACAGGATAATGACATACAGACATTTAGGATACAGGTGAATGACACAGTACTCTTGCAGTACACAATGTGACAATCCAATACCCAATGGTCTTCTAGATTCCTGTGATTTATTTCTGACATTAAAGGGTGTTGAACTTGAGCCTATTTTTCACACTGATACTTGGGGGACAAAATAATGGTACACCCCTACACCGACGCTTGGGGGACAGGGTAATGACATATGCACATTTAGGGGACAGGAATGTGATGCTGACAATAGGAGTGCAGAATTATGACTGACACTTGGGGTGCAGGATAATGACTGACATTTAGGGGATAGGATAAGGACACTGACACTTGGGGCAGAATAGTGACACTGAGATTTGGGGTACAGGGTGGTGAGGCGATGCTTCTTAAAGTACACAATGTGACAATCCAATACCCAATGGTCTATTAGATGCCAGAGATGAAAGTTCCTGTGATGTATTTCTGTCATTAAAGGGTGTTGAACTTGAACCTATTTCTCAATACTGAACAGGAATCGTCAGATATTACTCAACGTCCCCTATGGCGGATGTAAAGAATATTAGGGAATGTATATTTGTCTTTGACAGATTATCCTGCGCCGTCCAAACAAGTATCAAGAATGACAGATGGGAATTCCCTCCAGAGGGCTGAGCTAATGGTGCTGAGGACTGTACGGAGGTCACACACTGGCAACGCTACAGCCCCGACAAGACTGCGCCGGCGCCCCTCTATCACCTTCTCATAGGGCGAACATAAGAACATGTTGGAGAAGGGGAAATAAAATCAGTTTACAAGATCTCCCTCCCCGCCCTCCCTATCGGACCCTGTTATTATCCTTCAGCGCCTAATTTACCAAGGCTTCATTTTCCACTACGTGCACATTCTCCTAACAGCATCATTGGGACAGCGAGGCCCCTGTTTTGTTTTATAGAAATTTCCATTGATTTAAATTGTTTATTCTTTATGAACATATGACCTGAAAACACCCAATATCAGGATAAGGGATTTCAGTGCTAAGATCTCCAAAAATTTCAGAATTCTGACAACACAAAATGAACGGCTAGAACCGGTTGCTGTGGGAAATCTCCCTTGAAGGCTTCCCAGCACCAACAAAAACGGAGGTGTTACCATGGCAACCAATCAAATTTTTTGCTTTTACTGGTTACTGTGGTCAAAACCATTGCAATTCTGTTCTTCACCCAATAAAAAGATTCAGTTTGATGCTGTTGCCCTGTATCTAAATGCCTAGAGAGACGCATTGGTGCCCTTCCCCGGCGGCCCACCCAAAGACCCCTCTTGTCAGTAATACAGGAGGCACAGAGAGGTATCAACAGAATCTATCACAATGGAGAAGTCTATGGGGGCTACAATGGAAGACTTCCAATATGTATCTGGAATTGTCCTCTCGTTAGTTCCCCGAGAGGGATCACATGGTCCCCTATGGTTTCCGTCGTGGTGTCCGTTGTCTTTCTTGTCATTCTAGGTCACCATATGGAGAGATGTTCCCCTTCTCTAGGTCACCTGATGTCAACCAGGCCTCACATGGTGCCCTAGAAATGAGTATGTACATTTAGAAATAGGTCTGCTGATGAGTGTACGGTTGAGCAAATTCTTGACTGTTTTGCGGGTATTGAAGCTGGATCCAAATCAATCAGCTGGTCATTAGGGCTAGAGATGGGCGAATTTCTCAAAAATTCGGTTCGGTCACTTCGCCGAATTTCCCAACAAAAATAAAATCGGTCCGAATTACTTCGGGACGAATCGCGTTAAAAAAACAGCTATTTCCAGGCTGCCAAAGGAGCCTGCAGGGTGCTGTAAAAACGTTGTGCCATGCTTAAATATGCGTGGGAGCTTGGTTTGGTCTTCATACAATGGTTGTGTTTTAGTATGACAGCACAAAGACTCCCGCCGCTCTTAGAATCGCTTCACTCAAAATTCCCTGGGCACTTAAGAGGGCAAAACTGACCAAAAAACTGAAGGGGGAAAAGTTGCCTATAAAGTATGGAAAGCGACAGCTGGAAAAAAACAGGCTGAAGCTAGGTGGCAACTCAGTACAAGTGGGGAGTGACAGCGGCAGCCACAGCACATGGGGTCAGAGAGGGGCACAATGAAGAGAGTGGGGGTGAGGGCGGCAGCAGCATGAGGTCAACAGGGGCACAATGCTTTCCGGGGTGGCAAAAACATAGTACCCACAGAGGGGCACAATGACATGTGGAGGTCACGGCAGCCAGCATTGGGCGACAGAGGCACAATGAATTCTGGAGGTGGCAAAAACAGTTAGGCCACAGGTGGCACATTACAGGGGTGGGGTCAGGGGTAGCAGAGCATGGAGGTCAGGCGTGGCAAAATGACATTCTGGAGGTGGAAAAACAGTATAGGCCACGAGTGGCACAATGACGAGATGGGGGTGCGGGGGCCCCGCACAACGCAGAGGTAAAGGAGGGGGCACAATGACACAGTGTTAGGTCACGGCAGCGCCACGCGCACATGAGGTCAGACGTGGCACAATGACACAGTGTGGGTCAGGCACCAAAAACAGCAGCATGAGGTCTAAAGTGGCACAATGACAGGTGTGGAGGTGGGTGGAATACCATCCCTGGTAAAGAGGTTGGTGGCGGGATGGAGAAACTGTCAGCAATTTGGCACAGGCGGGGCGGCATCAAAAGGGGCGAGGCGGGAGTTTGAACCCAACTCTTTTCACATTTTGGGGTGAGGCGTCAGGGCTGATTAGTTACGCCTAAGGCTTGGTGTGGGAAATCCTGGCTATCCACGTTGTTTCATCTTGACAAAGGTAAATCGTTCCACATTTCCCATGGAAAGCGGGTTTCCCTTGGGGGGTAATATGGCCCCCGCCGCATGAACACCCCTCTGATGCCAAAATACGGGCCCGGGCAGGACGCTTCTCTATGCAAACTCAGCAATTTGGGGCCACACTCAGTTTGGCTGCCCAGTAGTCCACGGATTTTCTAACTGGGGGGGGCAGAGGCTGTCCAAGTAGGCCCCACCTGTTGGGTTTCGGGGCTGCCCAGGCCTGCTGCTGCGCTGGCGACTGCCCTCCTCACTAGGCGGGTAAAAGAAAGCTGCTCACAGTACTCCAACTTTGGTTTTTTTCGCTGATGAGCTGGTACTGCTCCTACCCCCCCCACCTTCTCCCAGCAGCCGTGGCATAGTACGTAGCGCTGAAGAACCCCCCCTTTAGAAACCCTTTAGGGAGGGGCATGCCCACAAGGAAGCGGCCAAATGACTACGGGGATTTCCCTATGGGATTTTAGTTTTTTCCTCCCCCTCAAAAGTGGGAAAAAAGGCTCCCATTTTGGGCCGGGAGCAGGGCCAATAGGGTGGAGAGCCAAATATCCCCCTGCCTGCGATATTGGCTGTCACTAGCCAGGAAATAAGCAGCGCGGGACACTGCACAAGTGACTCCGAGGGGGTCCCGCCTCCATTTCCACTGTATACCCCGCCACGGTGCTTGGGGTATCTGCCTCGTCTTCCTCTTCTCCATCTACCTCCTCCATGCCCTGCCCTCCTCTTCTTGTCACCTGGGTAGAAATATCACTCATTTCACGCAGACAGATGCTTCTGCTCCATTTGTCCTCCTCCTCCTCCACCATTTCCAAAAGTCCCCCAACCGGAACCTCATTTGGCCGTCGAGGATTGAGTCAGCCTGGACACGTCTCAAGTCGCCTGCCCTGACAGATTTTTCCAGCATACTGTTTCCAGATATGAAGCAGTGGAATGACGTTTTTCATGCCCGTAGTCCTGGCGACTGACAAACTAACTCGCCCTCCTCGAATGGAGCCTCAACAAAAAACGGCAGGTTTCCCACGCATGAGATGCCAATCGGCTGACCATGCAACAGTTACACAGGGGGAGTACTTCTGTCTGCCTGGAACACTCAAAAAAAATCGTTAATTGCCGTTCTCTGTATCTTACAGTCGGGTCCAACATGTTCCCAGGCTTGGAATTCCAACGGGTGTAGAAAACATCGCATATCAGGGAGTGTGTTTGGGAGGCCGTTCTGCCGCTGCAACTGGTCGATGAGGTGGTTTTTCTGGCTTTGTAGGATGGATGAAGTGCATGCACAGTTTTTCCTGTCCAGTTTCAGAATCGTTCTGAAGACTCGGTCTGGAAGACCATCAGGAACCTTTCACAACGCAAATTTGAGAAACACAGCTGCGCCACGCAGGGGCGCATGGACCATCCCTCCTCGGTGCAGCGAGGACACCATGTTACCCCATTGTCCGTCACCATGTTCCGATTTGCAGTTTGGTGCGGCGATAAAAGAAAGCCACACATCGATTTCTTTGCTCATGCATAGACAGCGGAGCAGTTCCTCCCTGTGTGACTGTCGTTCGCCGAAGGCAGAGCCAGGTGTAAACTGCATGAAACCGCTGTGCCCCTACACCATGTGCGTAGGACGCGGAGCAGTACTATGTTGAGGTTAAGATTGGTGGTGGGTGGTGAGGAGGATGAGCGACATTGGCGCAGGAGCCGCTGCGTTTGACAACTGGAGGAAAATGCGCCGTCTCCTGTCCCAAGTTGTTGGTGGTGAGCCTGGGCGCGGGAAGCACATTCACTCAGGTGGGCTCCGGTAAAGGACATGTAATGGCCGCTGATCGTAAGTTACAGCTCCAGCCTCCGCGCTGCAGCCGTGCGACCTTGGAACAAACCGATAAAGTACTTAAGGACTGGCCCACCTTCTGTTTCACAATTTATAAGTGCTGCGGTAACTTGCCTTTTTCGGAAAAGAGAAATTACGGCTTGGAACTCTCCATCTCGGCTCGGCACACAGCCATTAGTTCTCTGAACGGTGCAGAGTCCTCCATTTGGAAAGGGAGGGACTCGCAATACCAACAACTTGACAGGAGCACAGCGGGTCAGCTGCTTCACTTAGGATGTGGTTGGATGCATACTGTTTAGTCTCTTTTGCAAGCGCCATGCAAAAACGACTTGCTTGGCACCATGAGATAGGTGAGGGGTCCTAGGAGGCATCATGTACGCTGGATATGATGTCAGAGACAACCAGCTCCCTTCTGCAGAAGTCGGTGGAGCCTTGACTGGCTGGCAAGACACTGCGTGCCTCTGGCAGCTGCTGCTCAGCTGTTGCATAGCGGCGGCAGGATGGACAACCACACTTGAGCCTCTACGTTTCCCCCAGCCACTGGATGTTGCAAACTGCTGCATGTGATGACGCAGGGCCCGTGGTGCCAATGTTAGCTCCCTGCACCACGGTACTGCTTTCACTTTATGCCTTACAGACGGGTGGGGGATCGGGGAGGGAGGCGAGAAAGGGGATGGGCGTCCATATTCGGCCTCCTCCGGTGTCCTTAGCAAAGAACTGCCACACCGCCGAGTAGCTGATTTTACCGTGTGCCAATGTTCCGCACTTGAGTCTGACCACTGCCAGCCGCGCTGGCCCCCCCTTAATTGCGCTAGCCCCTGTGCCGCTACTGTTCTATGGACATCTGCCTGAAGCGGGTTTTTTTACCCCGTGCCGATTGCCCCCGACTTCTCACACTGCTGCTATCCTGCTGACTCACGGCCATCCAGACCCACTTGCTGCTGCCAGCCGCTGCCCTGACGCGCAAGCTAGACCGCCCTCTTCTCCTGACGATGATGAAGCCCTATGCCAGACCCGCACCCAAGTGCGGTCGCTACATCAAACATCTATTTGTGTTTCATCGATCATGCTGCCTCATCCACCGCGGTCTTGGTATGCAGAGGCTGACCCCTCACAAACATGACCATCCCATGCCAAGACGACATCGTCCACATCTATACCTTTTGCCGCCTACTGCAAATAAGCAGGCGATTATTTGCCCCATTCTCTTCGCTGCCAAGTAAGCTGCTACTGTACGTTGGCCCTCCTCAAATTGTAACAACCACGCATATATGTGCCGCTGATCCCCAGACCACATAGTAGATCTCAGTGGCTGAGGGACACCGCATGGGACAGAGGCGGGCTGAGACAGGTGACGGGCCGCTGACCGCTGGTCCCGTGCCATGCCAACTAACGGTTGTGGTCTGACGTTCCCACCGACGCTTGGCTGGGTTTTGTCAGATGTCATCTGGGAGGAAGATGGATCGACCAGTTCAACCAATCAAGAACCATTTAGGGGTTGCGAACAACACACAGGCCGCTAGATGACAGCGGCAAGTTGTGGGCCTCACCGAGTTGACCCCTGCTGCGACGCTCCCCTGATTGCTGGTGCTCGACCTAGGGCCTGTTTCCAGGAACTGTTTGTGCCACTGCGCCTCGCAGTGCAAAGCCTGCCACCTCTCTTGTCTGACATACTTGTTATGTTCTTAAAATGTACAGACAACCTGTTTGATGTAAGATACTGTATATGATAAAAAACACACCCTGTATTTGTACTCCAAATGAACCCCACTAAGAACTTGGTTACCCTGGAATATAAATTGCGGCTCCACAAATGGCCAGGAAAAAATTTACTTGTATGTTCCTGTTTTAAAAAAACCTCTGTTATTATTACTGAATCTCAAAAGCACACAAACACTCTTACAATAATCCTTCGGATAATAATTATGCTACAGGCAAAATGCTATTCTTTGGGCGCGGTGAAAAAGAAATGTTTCTTTACTAAGTACACAGCAGAATCAACGCTTTAACTTAAACCCCTGATGTAAACTTGCCGCAAAAGAATTAAGCACGCCAAAATACTACAGCTTTGTAGCGTGGTTACAAGAGGCGATGTACTTTACGCTACACAACAAGAGAAAAACTTGAATTAACTTCGGTCTTTGTGAATTATTGCTACGGCCAAATGTCCTTGTTTTGCCGGTGAAAAAGGACGTTTTCTTTATTCCACTACCACAGCAGCAGACAACGCTTATTAACCCCTTGATTGCGCAGTTAAGAATTTAGAGGCCCAAAATGAAGTGTGTATTTTGATATTGTATAAAACGCTGTTTCTTTAAATGAATAGAACAGGAGACTGGGCTTAGATCACCCTTGATATTCTCCACACTAAATATGCGTGTTGAGCAATGATAGGATTTAAAAATGGTATATGCAGCTGCAGTGGACGCACACTGGATTTCAGATCCAATTACCCCAAAAAATCAGATTAGAACGTAAGAGAAGTGTAACGAATGCAAGGTAGTTATGGATCCCGCGGACCAACCTGCAAGCGATGTTTAAAAGCCGTACCAGGGGACGGAATCTAAGTAGAGAACCCGTTTTCAACCAGAGCCGCAGCAAAGCGGGAATGGACTTGCTGCGGAGGAGAACTACAGGGTCAGTCCCACTGCGTCTGACTTGCTTGCGGTGGAGAGCCAAGCAGAGTCGTGTTACAGAATCGCGTTGAAGGGCGTAGGACGGAGGTCGGGGACAGGCAGGAGGATTCATGACCAGGCGGCAATGTTCGTGGTCAGGAAACCATGAGCGTCAGGAGGTTACGAGTCACACGGAAGTCAGAGAGACAACAGAGCCACAAGAAGCTTTCTCGTCTAAAAGGCTGTCATCGGCACTAAGATCCGGCAAAGGTGACCCGGAAGGAAGAGGGGTTAAATAGGGTCACCTGCCAGCCTTAACCAATAATGCGGCGTTACTGGACCCTTTAAATCCTCGAGGAGCGGAGCGCGCGCTAACACCGCCGAGCCGGCAGGAGACGGGTAGCGACCCTCAGGAAGCGCAGGAAGTAATGGGAGGAAAGCCGGACCTACGACCTCGCGGGCCCGGCATGGGGCCGCGGGGATCCCGACGGGTGACAGCACGAGTGCGCCCGCAGCCGCTGATGCGAGTGGTCTGCGGGACCACCCCTGAAGTACAAAGTTACTACAGGGATGTACTCCAGTCCGCCTGGATCATCAAAAAATCTTAATGGCCTTTCTCTGTTCATACAATCCGGTCACAACATGGACAGCTGGAATTCCAACGGTGAAACATCGCATATCAGAGTGTGTTTGGTGGAGGCTGTTCTGCCGCTGCAACTCGATGAGAGGGTGTTCCTGCTTTGTAGGAATGATGAAGATGGCATGCACAGTTTTCTGGCCAATTTTCAGAATCTTCTGAAGATCGGTGAAGACTTCAGAACCTTTTCTACAACCAGATAGTAACACCTGCGGCCATGCATGGCGTAGTGGACCATCCGCTCCTCTCTTGCAGCGCGGACACCATGTTACTCCATTGTCCGTCACCAGGTTTCTGATTTGCAGTTGGCACACCATCGATTTCTTGCTCATGACGCAGAGCAGTTCCTCCCTGTTGACTTTAGTTTGCCGAGGCAAGCCAGCGTGTAGAACTGCATGACACCGAGCTGTGGTGCCCCCTACACATGTGTATGATGGAGGCAGTACTTGGGATGGCTGATATGTATGGTGGTGGTCGAGAGTGATGAGAGGCGAACATCGTCGCAGTGAGCTGCAGTTTGACAATGTGGGAGGTAAAAGCGGCGTCTCCTGTCCAAGTTGTAGGTGTGACTGGGGCAGGAAGGGCACATTCACACCCAGTGGGCCGTAAAGGACATATACAGCCCCTGACAGTAGTTACAGCTCCAGACGACGTTGCGCTGCCGTTCACCTTTGAACAAACCTATAAGCACAAGGGACTACCCACCTCTGATCAACATAAGTAGAATGCTGGTACTCTGCCTTTTTGGAAAATAAATTATGGCTTGGACTTTCCCATCTCGGCTCGGCACAAGCCATTAGTTCTCTGAACGGTGCAGAGTCCACCATTTGGAAAGGGAGGGACTGCAGTACCAACAACTTGGACAGGAGCACGACCATCTTCTGCATCTTATGATGGTTGGACACATACTCTTGTCTCTTTGCAATCGCTTCGCTGAACGACTGCTGGCGCCATGAGTAGCGAGGAGCAGGTGCAATTGGACCGGGAGATGATGTCAAAGAGAAACAGCTCCCTTCTGCAGAGGTGGTGGAGCCTTGACTGGCTGCAATGGCATGCGTGCCACTGGGCGCTGCTGGTGCTGCGGCGGCAGGATGGACCACCACATCTGAGCCACGTTTCTCCCGGGCCACTGGAGGGTAAATGCTGCTGGGGTTGACGCAGGCCATGGTGCCCAATGTTAGCTCCCTGGCCACGCTTCACTTTCTGCCCACAGATTCTACATACACCCATATCCGGCTCCTCCGGTGTCTTAGTAAAGAACTGCCACACTGCCGAGTATCGGATTTTACCGCCAACGCTCCGCACTGAGTGACTACTGCCACCGCTGCCTCGCTGAGGCCCCTTTTCCGCTACTTCTTGGACCTGAGAAGCGGGGTTTTCTACCCCGTGGGCCCCTTGGCTCCCGACCTCACACTGCTGCTACCCTGCTTACCACGGCCACACAACCCACTTGCTGGCTGTGCCGCTGCCTGACGTGCAAGCTGATGCCCTCTTCTCCCCGACGATGAAAGAAGCCCTTGCTTCACCCGCTCCCAAGTGCGGTCGGCTTTCATCATCATCAATTGTGTTCATCGTCACTGCTGTGCTCATCACCGGTCTTGGTATGCAGAGGCTGACCCCTGACAACTTGACCTCCCATGGCCGTCTCCACTTCTATACTGTGGCGCCTACTGCAAGAAGCAGGGGATTTTGGGCCCCATTTCTTCGCTGCCAATAGCTGCTGATTGCCCTCCTCAAATTGTTTATCCTCGCTATATAGTGGCGCTGAGCCCAGACCACATAGTAGATCTCTGGCTGGGGGAACCGGATGGACAGAGGCGGGTTGAGGACAGGTGAGGGCCGCTGACCCGCCCCCCGGGCCATGCCAACTAAGGGTTTGTGTCTGACGTTCCCCCGACTCTGGCTGGGTTGTTAATGTCATCTGGGGGGAAGTGGATTGACATATCAACCAATCAAGAACCCCTTGGGTTGCTAAACAACACACGGCCGCTAGATGACACCGCATTTTGTGGCCTCACCGAGTGACCCCTGCTGCGACGTAACCTTGCTGTGCTGCGACCTGGGCCTGCTCCAGGAATGTTTGTGCCACTGCCACTTGCAGGTGAAGAGCCTGCCACCTCTCTGTCTGACATACTGTTTGTTCTATAATGTACAGACACTGTTTGATGAAATATCTGTAATTGATAAGTACACGCCCGTATTTGGGACTCCAAATGAACCCACTAACAAGCTTGGTAACCCTTGGATATAAATTGCGCTCCACAAATGGGCAGGAAAAATTGACTTTTTATGTGCCTTTAAAAACACTGTGTATTTTACTGAATATAAAAGCACAAACAGACTTAATTAACCTTCGGATATGAATTATGCTACAGGCAAAATTTATTTTTTGGCGGTGAAAAAGAACGTTTCTTTTACCAAGTACCACTGCAAAAAAAACTTATTTTAAACCCCTTTGGATGTAAATTGCGCAAAAGAAATGTGCTGCCAACAATCACCAAGCTTTGTAGCGTGTTTAAAAAGGCGTGTATTTTACGGGAAAACAACAACAGAAAAACTCGTAATTAACCTTTGGATATGTATTATGCTACAGGCAAAATTTCTTCTTTGGCGATGAAAAAGAACGTTTCTTTTAGTGACCACAGCAGCAGAACAACGCTTAATCATCCTCTGGATCTAAACTGCGCAGAATAAATGAGAAACCAAAAATTAAGTGGTATTTGGATTGTAAAAACGCTGTTTCTTTAAACTGAATACAACAGCAACAGGCTTAGATAACCCTTGGATATTCAATGTGCTGTGAGCAATAGCATTAAAATGTATATGCAGCTGCATTGGGACGCACACTGGACTCAGATCCAATACCCCACAAAATCAGAAATAGAACGTTAAGAGAAGCAGTCTCTGAGACAAGCTGAGACTCCCCCCAAAAATCGCTGTATAAAAATGAGTTCTTTAGTAACAATCAGCCGCGGCAGCACCTTCCCTACTCAGTACAGTGAGAGCGGTATGAGCTCCCAGCATCGCGCCCGGACTTATATAGTGCGGTGACGTCACAGAATCCGCTGGTCCCCTGATTGGCTTCATCTCTGCACATGTCATGTAGGCTATGCCCTTCTTCCTCCCAGACTTCTTTGCCCCATGTAACGCCATGTGCTCGCAGGGCCCTTTTAAACAATCAAAAACACGCTTCGTTCCCGCGAATCCCCCCAAACTTCGACTTCGTTCAGAATCAAAGTTTTCCAGAATTTCTAAATGAATTTCCACTTCGTTAGAATCAATTCGCCCATCTCTAATGGTGATGTCAAGCCTGCTGTGCACATGATATGCAGTTCAACCAAATCATACACAGCTCCTTTTTAAACAAACTGAAATCTGAAGCAGGACAAACCAGGCATGAAATGCCTTCATGGTAAAAGCCCTTTAATTCCTATTCACCTTGCAGGGCTTAGTGAGATGGATATGAATTGAGAAACGTTACATCCAATAGGTGGTGCTTCAGAATTCTATCTCTTTTTCTTTGAACTTATTTAAATAAGTTGATAAATAAATACCTTGCCTGGTGATTAAATCCTGAAAGAAGCTGGATACTAAGGGATACTAAGGGGTTAATAAACTGATTGGAATGAAATCTTTGTAGTCACCAGAAATCACTCTCGCTTTGCAAATAAGTCACCCCCTCCTTTCAAGTATTATCAAACAAAACCCCTGAACTCTTCAAGGAATCTTTAAGTTATTTTCATGTGTGGCCTTTAACAAATTGTAACTCTCGGTTTCCTATAACGCATTCATCAGAGAGACTAATTGTACTTTAAATTCAAGGTTACTGCATCCTTCAAATATATGTCACATTAGCAGACAAGCATTAGCATTGTTAAATGCCTCTGCGCCTTCTCCATTATTGTCACTCCAATATATTCTCTATAATAATGCGCTTCTAATTCAATTAAGTGTTTGATTCACAATTGTAATTGGTATAATAATTCCTAAATAAAGCTGAGGCGTTCCGATATTTTACCAATTTAATTTAAAAAAAAAATGTTAATTGAAAAGTTTGGGATAATTCTAATTTAAAGAGTTTAACAAACTGGGTAAAATTCTAATGCATCAACTTCTATATCAGGTGATGAGGATATCAAGGACTTGGGTAAGCAAATTAGATCTAAAGTTTCTCCATCAATTTGACTTCTCATGTTCTGTTATGTTTTTGGACTTTTAAAAATATTAAATTGATCACCATTTTCAGTGATCAATTCCTTTTTTTATATCTCTATCTATAGACCCAAGGGAGGGCTAGTTGTTTGTGAGCTGAAGTGTAGTTTTTATTGTTGCTATTTTGTTACTTTTTAGTCACTTTTTATGTTCATTTTCGGGGCACGAGAAATGCACAGAGAAATGCAGTTTTGCTGTTATTTTTTTTTCCTACCGTGTTCACCGTACAGGATAAAGAATATTACATTTTAATTGATTGGATTTTTACAGAGATGGCGATGGATTTTACCAGCTCTGTTTCACTTTGTTATTATTACTACAGTATTTTATTTGTAAAAAACAGAAAGGGAGTTCTTTTTTATTTTTGTTTTTATTTGTACTTTTTGTTCTCCTAGGGGATAAGATCGCCTTTTCACTACCACTACTACTACTACTAAAACACCCATTACCCCTACTACCACAAAAAAATTCCAGAATATTGTACAAAATGTCAGTGTGTAGATGAATTCCTTTTATAATAGGCATTGTAATGGGACACACTGCGATTCGTGCACTGGTCTGTGTTCATCCTCCATGCTCCATTCTGGTGTTCTCAAGTGGCAGGATGTAGCTGTTCCTCTGCCCTGGCTGGTTACACCTCTCCCTCGCTCCCAGCATCCATGCTTGCCTTCTGCTCCTCTGCCCTCCCTGCATAAAGCCATCCTCTGCGTGGTAGCTCTTCCTCATTTAAGGGGTCAGGCACACCACCCACCTGTAGCACAGCCAATCACCTCTGACCATTGCTTACTTTAAGACATCTAACCTACTACCCTTTGGTGTCTTTCCCTGTGCTGCCTATTTATTCAGTGTTGTTTCCTATTGCCTTCTTGTTGCTGAATTCTTGCTACCAGTCTTAATGGCTTCCACCTACCTTGACCTCACACCTGAAATTGACTTTGCTAGTACTCAGCCGGCCCTGACTGTTTCTGACTATGCCTCTGTCTCTTTCTCTGGATCCTCACTTCTTTTCAAGTCGGCTGTTATCTCAAGGACCGACGTCCAGAGTAGCGATCTTGGAGTTGTCCACCGCCAAGTTCAACTTACCTTACGGCAGATGTTAGTGAAAACCGGGGGCCCTTAGAATCCACTCCCTAGCTTAGGTTACGTCAACTCTCGATGAGAACCCAGTGAATCCTCCTCCTGTCTTCAGTGATTCTGTCCACAACAGACATTGAGGCTTTTCTTTGGCCCCCAGCTGCTATGACAACTGATCTGATCTCATTGTTGGAGGGAGAGGTGGGAAATTGGACAAAGGAACAGTGCATAGCACCCTTTTTTAATCCCTCAGATACTGTAGACATGTGTAACGGCCAGTGGGAAGTGGATACACTGGACCGCCGTAAGCAATGGTACAGGCCACGCCAGGAGCGGAGTCTAAGTGGGTCCCGGCATTAACCAGATTCCATTAGGTCGCTACCACTGGCATGGCTAGCTTGCGGAGGCAGCCGAGGTGAAGCGAGGTACAGAGTCATCGGGGAAACTCGTAGTTGGAGACAGGCAGGCAGGTAAGGGCAGGCAGCGAAGGATCGTGGTCGGTAGACGAGAGCCAAAGGTTCTGTACACTGGAATCACAAATGAGGCTATGGAACGCTTTCTCAGTAGGCATAGGGCACTAAAGATGCAGCAGGGTCATGTAGGAGGTGGAGCCTTTACATAGGGTCAGTGACCGGCAATCCACCAATTCCTAGCGCGTTGGCCCTTTAATTTTGAGTGAGCCGGTTCGCGCACCGGCCGGCAGTAGGATGCGGAAGAACAGGAGCGTGGCTGGGTGAGTGCATGCGTCTCAGGGAACGAGTGCGCCTGCGACCCGATATATGGACCACGGCGCCACTCGCCTCTGGCACCGGGGCGCATACTGGGTAACAAATACACCCGCAGCCTGACTTGCGGCTGCGGTGCCATTCGTAACAACATGTTTACAGTGAAATCTAAAGAGTTAAAATGCCAAGATCAGAACAATTTTGAATCATCTGTAATTAACATCCATGTATGGAATGGGCTTGACAAGAGGGCCCGCTATACTCGCTTATCAGCATCATGACGTAACTGTAGGTTGTATCCGGTTGAAGAAGATCCAATACCCAGAACTAGGGCAATTAGCTGACTGAGTGGTAATTGGGCAACCTTTGTATCCCATTCTTTATTTACCTGGCACAGCACCACACTCTTGGCAGTGGCTGTGCCTAGTATTGCAGCTTACTATGTGTCAGTCCCATTCAGTTGTAAAAATAAAAAGGAAAAAACATTGTGGCCACCTCAACCAGCTGACCAGTGCCGATGCTGAAAGTTGGACCCCCAATTATAAATATACTATCAATTACTTCTGTAGACCTGTAAAAGAATAATGACAAAGTACAGTTTAGACAATCTTCAATGGGATACCTTTCTAGCATATTCTCCACTAGACCTGCTGTATACCTGACCCCATTGCCAGGATGGGGAGACATCTATTTTGATTGAGGTTCTCTGCCGAATACACATTGCTTCCCTTAAATGACTGTTAATCTTGCAACAAACATTCTGTGAATAAAGGATACAACTAAATTAAAAAAGGTTAAAAAATGCTACATCTTAAAGGTGGAAAACCTCATTTAAAAGGGTTGTTCCCACCATGCTTTTCTTAGAGCCTGCTCTTCACAGCCAGCTTCAGACTCCCACTACATGTTCAAGCTGTGGGCAGTTCTACAGCTTCAGACTCCCACTTCCAGTGGCCTGTGGGTGGTTCTACAGCTTCAAGCTCTCATTTTCTGTTCATGCTGTGGTCGGTTCTACAGCTTTAGGCTCCCACTTTCTGTTCAGGCTGTGGTCAGTTCTACAGCTTCAGGCTCCCACTTCCTCTTCAGGCTGTGGTCGGTCCTACCGCTTCAGGCTCCCAATTTCTGTTCAACCTCAGGCTCCCACTTCCTGTTCAGGCTGTGGGCGGTTCTACATCTTCAGTCACTCACTTCCTGTTTAGGCTGTGGGCGGTTCTACATCTTCAAGCTCACACTTCCTGTTCAGGCTGTGGGCGGTGCTACCGCTTCAGACTCCCACTTCCTGTTCAGCATCAGGCTACCACTTCCTGTTCAGGCTGTGGGTGGTTCTACGGCTGTGGTTTACATATAACTTCTGATATTCCTAACTGAGTCTATTGGAGGGATATTGGTGATGGAGGGGTCTAAACAACAAGGCAGAAAGCTACAGAAACCTAAATGGTTAAAGTTTGTCAGTAAATAATATAAACTAACTCCTGTGCTGCTGATAAGACACAGCAGGGAGTTATGTCACCATTCTGGCCACTGCTAGAGCAGATATATGTGGTCGGTAACTAAAGAAGCTTGTGTACACAAGTAGGAGGTAAGGACTGCTCTAACTCTGAAATGAAGCAAAATAAGAATAGCAATGTTTTTGGTAGAAGTCTTTATTTAACCTTTGCCTACATGTTTAAAGCCAATCAATGTGGTGAGAAAACCCATTTACGTTTCAGATTTGATGCTGCCCATAAAGGTCTATGCAAAGGGGGCGAGGAGAAGGAAAAAGCTGCAGTGAGAGAGAAGTAAAGAGACAACCTGGTAATTGATTCAAAGTTTACACTGCTTAGCACTGATGTCTAACATTGTCCATGTTGCTGCTGTTGTTTGTAAGTGTGTGGTGTAGAGATGTAGGGGAGGAGGCTTTTTTGTTTCTGTTGTTAAATGGGAAATATAGCAGTTTGCATATCCTGAAAAGAAAAAAACTAGCAAAAAAAGTAAAAGACCATTTATAATGAATTCACTTTCTGCTTCTTCTCCAAGTTAAATATTCAGGATTTTACTTCACCTTTATATTATGATGTTGTTTTATAATAACACTTAATAAAAACAAGCAGATCAGATCATGATGATGCCCGCGCAGTAACTTCAAACAACATACACATTATGGGTTTAAATCCCAAATTAGGGATTAAGGGTATATTCTAGAGGTCCTTTGCTTATCAGGGAAAGGGATATCCCCTTTTGAACTAGAAAGGAAACTGTCTCTTTCAATTAATGTTGTAGACGCAGCTATTAATGACTATCTTTCCATGTAAATGATGTAGGTACAGATATTTCTGGCTGCCTCTCATTCTTTTCCTATAGATGATGTAGAAATGGATGGTTTTGCTTCCATGTCTTTTTCCTGTAAAAGATAAAGATAAAACATAGTACTCCCTCCCCGTAAAATATGTAAATGCAGATAGTGCTGCCTCCCTGACTCTACTGTAAAAGCTGGAGGTACAGATAGTACTGCCTCCCTGACTCTTCTGTAAATGATGGAGGTAAAGATAGTACTGGCCTCCCTTCTCTCTCTGTAAATGTTGTAGGTACAGATAGTACTTGCCTCCCTGTCTCTCCTGTAAAGATGTAGTTACAGATGGTACTGCCTTCCCTGTCTCTCCTGTATATGATGTAGGTACAGTTAGTACTGCCTCCCTGTCTCCTCCTGCTAAATGCTGTAGTTACGATAGTACTGCCTCCTGTTCCTTCCAGTCGTAAATGATGATGTAGGTACAGATAGTACTGCCTCACTGTAATTGATGTTGGTACAGATAGTATTGCCTCTCTGTCTATCCTGTAAATGATGGTTGCGTACAGATAGTACTTGCCTCCTTGTTCTCCTGTAAATGTTGTAGGTACAGATAGTACTGCCTCCTGGTCACGCCTTGTAAATGTGTTGGTACAGATAGTACTGCCTCCCTGTTCCTCCTGTAAATGATGTAGGGTACAGATAGTACTGCTCCCTGTCTCTCCTTTGGAATGTTGTAGGTACAGATAGTACTGCCTCCCTTGACTTATCCTGTTAAATGATGAGGTACAAATAGTACTGCCTCCCTGTCTCTCCGGTAAAATATTTAGGTACAGATAGTACTGCCTCCCTGTCTCTCCTGTAAATGATGTTGGTACAGATAGTACTGCCTTACTGTAAATTATGTAGGTACAAATAGTACTGCCTAACTGTCTCTCACTGTAAATGATGTAGGTACAGATTGTCTGCATCCCTGGTCTCTCCTTGTTAAATGATGTAGGTACAGATAGTACTGCCTACCTGTCCTCTCCTGTAATTGAAGTAAGGTAAGTAGTACTGCCCTCCCTGTCTCATTATGTTAAATTATGTAGGTTACAGATAGTACTGCTCCTCCCTGTCCTCTCCTGTAAATGTTGTAGGTATAGATAGTACTGCCTCCCTGTCTCTCCCTGTAAAATGATGTAGGTACAGATAGTACTGCCTCCCTGTCTCTCCTGTAAATGATGTAGGTATTACTGCCTCCCTGTCTCTCCTGTAAATGATGTAGGGTTCAGATAGTACTGTGCCCCTCCCTGTCTCTCCTGTAAATCGATGTAGGTACAGTAGTACTGCCTCCTGTCCTCTCTGTAAATGTGTTAGGTACAGATTAGTAACTGCCTCAATGTCTCTCCCTGTAATGGTATAGGTACAGAAACATATGCCTCCCTTGTCTCTCCTGTAAATGTAGTAGGTACAGATAGTACCAGCCTCCCGGTCTCTCTTGTAAATGATGTAAGGTTACAGATAATACTGCCTCCCTGTCATCTATCTGTAAAATGATGTAGGTACAGAAAATACTGCTCCCTGTCTCTCTGTAATGATGTAGATACAAGTAGTACTGCCTCCTTGTCTTTCAATGTAAATGATGTAGGTTACAGGGTACTTGCTCCCTGTATTTACTGTACAATGATGTAGGGTTACAGATAGCACTGCCTCCCTGGTTTTTTTATTCTCTTCCTGTAAAATGATGTAGATACAGGTAGTATGCCTCCCTGTCTCCTCCTGTAAATGATTGTACGGTACAGAGAGTACTGCCTCCCTTCTCTCCATGTAAATTTGTAGGTACAGATAGTACTGCCTCCCTGCCTCTCCTGTAAATGATGGAGGTACAGATAGTGCTGCCTCCCAGTCTCTCCTGTAATGATGTAGATTACTGATTGCACTCCTCCATGTTTCTCACCTGTAAATGGTTACAGGTACAGCATAATACTGCCTCCCTGTCTCTACTGTAAATGATGTTGGTTAGATAGTACTGCTCCTTGTCATTTCCTCGTAAATGATGTAGGTACAGATGTATCTGCCTCCATGTCTCTCCTGTAAATGATGTCAGGTACAGATAGCACTGGCCCCCTGTCTCTTCCTGTTAATGATGTAGGTAACAGATAGTGTAGCCTACCTGTCTCTCTAGTAAATGATGTAGGTACAGATAGTGCTGCCTCCCTGTCTCTCCTGTAAATGATGTAGGTACAGATAGTACTGCATCTCTGTAATGATGTAGGTACATGATTAATACTGCCTCCAGTCTCTACCTGTTATGGTATTTATAGGTTAAGATAGTACTGGCCCTCCTGGTCTCCTTCCTGTAAATGATGTAGGTCAGATAGTCACTGCCTCCCTATCTCTCCTGTAAATGATGTAGGTAAAGATAGTACAGCCTCCCTGTAAAATAAAAAAAATGGGGGGAATTTGTAGGTACAGATCACGACTGTCTCCTGTCATATCCTAGGTAAATTTATGTAGGTATCAGAAGTACTGTTCTCCCTGTCTTTCTCTGTAAATGATGTAGGTACAGATAGTACTGCCTCCCTGTCTCTCCTGTAAATGATGTTGATACAAATAGTACTGCCTCCCTGTCTCTCCATGTAAAATGATGTATGTACAGATAGTAATGCCTCCATGTCTCTCCCTGTAAATGATGTAGGATACAGATAGTACTGCCTCCCTGATCTCTCCTGTAAATGATTTGATGTAGTACAGATAGTACTGCTCCCTTGTAAATGATTGTAGTACAGATAGTACTGCCTCCCTTATGTCTCTCTGTAATTGATGTTGGTACAGATAGTACTGACCTCCTCCTGTCTACTCCTGTAAATGATGTATGGTACAGATAGTACTCCTCCGTGTCTCTCCTGTAAATGAGTGTAGGTACAGATAGTTATGCCTCCCTGTTAAAATGATGTAGGAACAGATAGTACTGCTCCCTGCCTTCCTGTCAAAAAGATGTAGGAACAGATATTACTGCCACCTGCCTCTCCTGTAAAATGATGTAGGTAACAGATAGCACTGCCTCCCTGTCTCTCCTTGTAAAAGTTAGGTACAGATAAGTCTGCCTCCCTGGTCTCTCCTGTATATGATGTGGTACAGTTAGTACTGCTCTGTATCTCTCTGTAAAATGATGTGGGTACAGATAGTACTGCCTCCCTGTTTCCTGTGAAATGAAGTAGATACATGGTAGTACTGCCCCCCCTGTCTCTCCTGGAAATGATGTAGGTACAGATAGTACTGCATCCCTGGTCTCATCCTGTAAATGGGATAGTTTGCAGATAGTACAGCCTCCTGTAAATATGTAGGTACAGATAGTACTGCCTCATGTATCTCCATGTTAATTTTATAGGTACAGAATAGTACTTGCCCTCCCTTGTCTCTCCTGTAAATGATGTAGAGGTTCAGGATAGTAGTACTGCCTTCCTGGGGTAAAGTATGTAGGTACAGTAGTACTGCCTCTCCTGCCTCTTCCTGGTAAATGATGTAGGTACAGATAGTACTGCCTCCCTGTCTCTCCTGTAATTTGTAGGTACAGATTATTACGGCCTCTTCTCTCTTTGTAAATGATGGTAGGTACAGAATTAGTATACTGCCTCCCTTGTCTCTCCTGTAAATGATGTAAGGTACTGATAGTACTGCCTCCAGTATCTACCTGTAATGGATGGTACAGATAATTACTGCCTCCCTGTCTCTTCCTGTAAATGATGTACGTAACAGATAGTACTTACCTCCCTGTAAATGATGTGGTACAGATAGTACTGCATCCCTTGTCTCTCCTGTTAAATGATGTAGGTTACAGATAGTACTCCTCCCTGTCTCGCTCGTTAAATGATGTAGGTACAGGATCGTACTGCCTCCGTCTCTCCTGTAAATGATGTAGTACAGATAGCACTGGCCTCCTGTCTCCTGTAAATGATGTAGATACAGTAGTACTGCCCCACGTCTCTCTGTAAAATGATGTAGGTACACGACTAGTGCTGCCTCCCTGTCTCTCCTGTAAAATGAATGTAAGGTACAGATAGTACTGCCTCCCTGTCTTCCCTGTAAATGATGTGGTTACAGATTGCCTGCCCTCACTGTAAATGAGTTAGACGACAGATTAGTACTGCCTCCTGTCTCCTCCCTGTAAATGATGTAGGTACAGATAGTACTGCCTTCCATGTCTCTCCTGTAATTGGTGTAGGTACAGATAGTTCTGCCACCTGTACTCTCCTGCTTAATGATGGTGGTACAGATAGTACTTCCTCCCTGTAAATAACGTTGGTACAGATAGTACTGCCTCTCTGTCTTTCCCTATAAATGATGTAGGTACAGATAGCACTGCCTCCCTGTCTCTCTTTGAAATGATGTAGGTACAGATAGTGCTGCCTCCCTGTCTCTCCTTGTAAATGATGCTGATACAGATAGTACTGCTTCCCTGTCTCCTCCTGTAAATGATGTAGGTATAGATAGTGCTGCCTCTCTGTCTCTCCCTGTAAATGATGTAGGTACAAATATTACTACCTCCCTGTCTCTCCCTGTAAATTATGTAGGTAGATACAGATTGTACTGCCTCCTGTTCTCCCTGTAAATTATGTAGGTAAAGTTAGTACTGTTCCGTGTCTCTTCCTGTAAATGATGTAGGTAAAGATAGTACTGCCTCCTGCTCCTCCTGTAATTGATGTAGGTAAAGTTAGTACTGACTCCCTGTCTCTCCTGTAATGATGTAGGCTACAGATTTAGTACTGCCTCCCTGTAAATGATGTAGATACAGATAGTACTGCCTCCCTTTCTCTCCCTGTAAATTATGTAGATACAGATAGCACTGCCTCCCTGTCTCTCCTGTAAATGATGTAGATACAGATAGTACTGCCTCTCTGCCTCTCCTTTAAATGATGTAAGTACAGATAGTACTGCCTCCCTGTCTCTCCTGTAAATGATGTAGGTACAGATAGAACTGCCTCCCTGTAAATGATGTAGGTACAGAGAGTACTGCCTCCCTGCCTCTCCTTTAAAAGATTGTAATGTACAGATCAGTACATGCCTCCCTGGTCTCTCCCTGTAAATGATTTAGGTTACAGAGAGTACATGCCTCCCTGTCACCTCCAGTAAATGATGACGGTACAGATAGTACTGCCTCCCTGGTTCTCCCTGTAAATGATGTAGCTACAGATAGTATTGCCTCTGTGTCTTCCTGTAGATGACGTAGCTACATATAGTTCTGCTTCCCTGTCTCTATCTGTAAATGATGTAGATACAGATAGTACTGCCCCCTGTCTCTCCTGTAAATGATGTAGGTACAGATAGTACTGCCTCCCTGTCTCTATCTGTAAATGATGTACTGTAGATACAGATAGTACTGCCTCCCTGCCTCTCCTGTAAATGATGTAGGTACAGATAGTACTGCCTCCCTGTAAATGATGTAGGTACAGATAGTAATGCCTCCCTGCGTCTCCGGTAAATGAGGTAGCACAGATTAGTAATGCCCTTCCTGCTCTCTCCTGTAATGATGTACGGTCAGGATAGTACTGCCTCCCCGTCTCTCCTGTAATGATTGTAGAAACAGGTAAGTATGCCCACTGCTCTCTGTAAATGATGATAGGTACAGATAGTGCGCCTCCCTGTCTCTCACGTAAATGATGTAGTACAGATAGTTACTGCCTCCCTGTCTCTCCCCTGTAAAATGGTATAGGTACAAGTTAGTATTGCCTCCCTGTTCTCTGTAAAATGATGTAGGTACAGATAATACTGCCTCCACATGTAATTGATGTAGGTACAGATAGTATTGCCTCCCTGTAAATGATGTAGGTACAGATAGTACTGCCTTCCTGTAAATTATGTATGTACAGATAGTACTGCCTCCCTGTAAATGATGTAGGTACAGATAGTACTGCCTCCCTGTCCTCCTGTAAATGATTAGGTACAGACTGTAAGGCCTCCCTGTCTCTTACTGGTAAATGATGTAGGTACAGATAGTACATGTCCTCCCTGTCTCCTCATGTAAATGATGTAGGTACAGATAGTACTGCCTCCATTATCACCTGTAAATGATGTGTAGATACAGTAGTACTGCCTCCCTGTCTTCCCTGTAATGATGTAGGGACAGTTAGTGCTTGCCTCCCTTCTCCTCTGTAAGTGATGTAGATACCAGACAGTACTGCTCCCTGTTCTATCTAGTTAAATGATGTAGAAAACAGATAGTACTGCTCTCTGCCTTCCTTGTAAATGATGTTGGGTACAGGATAGTACTGCTCCCTGTACTCCCTGGTAAATTATATAGGTTCAGATAGTGCTGCCTTCCTGTATATTCCTGTAAATGATGTAGATAAGATAAGTACTGCCTCCCTGCCTCTCCTGTAAATTGATGTAGTACAGATAGTATGCCTTCCTGTCTCTCCTGTAAATTATGTAGGATACATATTAGTACTGTCTCACTGTCTCTCCTGTAAATGATGTAGGTACAGATAGTTCCTGCATCCCTGTCTCTCCTGTAATGATGTTGTAGTTACAGATCAGTAACTGCCCTCCCTGGCCTATCCTGTAACATGATTTAGTACAGATAGTACTGCCTTCTGTCTCTCCTGTAAAAATTATGTAGGTAATATAGTACTGTCTACCTGTCTTCCTTGATAAATGATTAGGTACAGATAGCAACTGCACTCCTGTCTCTCTTTGAAATGTTGTAGGTAAGATAGTACTGCCTTCTATCTCTCCTGTAAATGATGGTAGGTAAGCAGTGCTGCCTCTCTGTCTCTCCCAGTAAATTGGTGTAGGTACTGATAGTTACGCTCCACTGTACTCTCACTGTAAATGATGTAGATACAGATTTAGTACTGCCTCCCTGTCTCTCCATGTAAAATTTTGTAGGTCAGATAGTACTGCTTCCGTGGTCTCTCCTGTAATGATGTAGATACAGAAAGTACTGCCTCCTGTCTCTACTGTATAATGATATAGGTACAGATAGTACTGCCTCCCTGTCTCTCCTGTAAATGGATGTTGGTACTGATTGTACTGCCTCACTGTAAATGATGTTGGATACAGATGTACTGCCTCTCTGCCTCTCCTGTAAATGATGTAGGTACAGATAGTACTGCCTCCTGTCTCTTCCTGTAAATGTGGTAGGGTACAGATTAGTAACTGCCTCCCATTCTATCCTGTAAAATTATGTACGATACAGATAGCACTGCCTCCTGTCTCTCCTGTAAATGATGTATTACAGATAGTACTGACCTCTCTGCCTCTCCTTTAATTGATGTAAGTCAGATAGTACTGGCCCTCCTGTCTTCTCTGTAAATGATGTAGGTACAAGATAGAGCTGCCTTCCCCTGTAAATGATGTAGTACAGATAGTATTGCCTCCTGTCTCTCTGGTAGATGATTGTAGGTACAGTTTGTACTTGCTTCCCCTGGTCTTCCTGTAAATGATGTAGGTACAGATAGTTAACTGCCACCCTTTTCTTCTCCTGTAAATGATGTTGGATACATTTGTACTGCCTCCTGTCTCTATTGTAAATGATGTACTGTTAGATACAGATAGTACTGCCCCTGCCCTCCCTGTAATGATGTAGGTTGACAAGATAGGATTGCCTCCTGCCTCTCCTGTAAATGATGTAGGTTACAGATAGTACTGCCTCCCTGTCTATCCTGTAAATGATGTAGTTTAACAGGTAGTTACTGACCCTGTTCTCCTGTAATATGATGTAGGTACAGATAGTGCTTGCCTCCTGACTCTCCTGTAAACGATGTAGGTACAGATAGTACTGCCTACATGTAAAGATGTAGGTATGATAGTACTGCATTCATGTAAATTATGTATGTACAGATCAGTTACTGCACCTCCTGTAAATGATGTAGATTACAGATAGTACTGCTCACACTGTCTCTCCTTGTAAATGATGTAGGTAGATAGTACTGCCTCCCTGTCTCTTCCTGTAATTGATGTAGGTACAGATGTACTCCTCCTGTCTCTTCCTGTAAATGATGTAGGTACAGATAGTACTGCTCCCATGGCACCCAATGTCTCTCCCTGTAAAACGTATGTAGGTACAGATAGTACTGCCTCCCTTTCTTCACCGTAAATGATGTAGAAGATACAGATAGTAATGACCTCCTGTCTTCCCTGTAAATGATTGTAGGTACAGCATAGTGCTGCCTCCTTTCTCTTCACTGTAAATGATAGTAGATACATGATAGTCTGCTCTCTGCCTCTCCTTTAAATGATTGTATGTACCAGATAGTACTGCTCCTGTCTTCCTGTACTAAATGATGTAGGTAAGATAGTTTACTGCCTCCCTGCTCTCTCCCTGTAAATGTATGTATGTACAGATAGTACTGCCTCCCTGCCTCTCCTGTAAATGATGTAGGTACAGATAGTACTGCCTCCCTGTCTCTCCTGTAAATGATTTAGGTAAAGATAGTATAAATCAATTGCGGATGTGGTGCTCAATTAGAAACGTGTTTTTATTTTTATTACTGCAAACATTAAAAACATTCAACCATGTCCATACGTTTGTAAGAGAAATAAATGCATACTCAAGTATAAGTTGCGGGTGAACATCCGTTCACAGCTTAGAGCAAATCACAGCTTCCATTTAATACATCGGCGACGCCGGCAGCCGGGCAGATGGACACGATCTGTGCGATGTTTCGGAGGTAAACTCCTCCCCTTCCTCAGGCCTAGAGGGCGCACGTGCACGCACAGGATGCCAGGGAGCCGGAGCAAGCAGCAGGGACTCGAACCTGCTGACAGGAGACGCCGGGAGTGCGGAACAGACCGGAACCAGGGCAGGGGAGTGACGAGCAGGGACACAGGCATGGCAGAGCCGCGGCATGAACCGTAACAGACAATTACAGCAAAATGTCGATGTTTTCTCCCAATGATTTTCCGTAAACTACAGATTTGATCAGTGATGTTTTGAGAATTCTGCTAACTACTTTTTCAGGTGTGAAAAAAAAGTTTCAGTAAGTCCACAGAGAAAAATCTTGATGACATGACAATACTTTTTTTTAAATATTTATCAGTTTCTCAGAATTCCTGCTAAAATATGAAGCTGTGTCTGATGTAAGTGGCATTTGCTTTTAACACCATCTCACATGTTCCTTAGCAGTCAGGGGTCTTTCAACAACATTGTGCTACATTTAACTCAGAAAGTAAGCAATAGTACTCAGGAGGAAACTGACAAGTGCACAACCTCTGTTATCACAAAGTTTCTAGAACATTAGTGTAAGGATAATGTTTCATAAACAGAAAAAGTATTATATAAGTCATGAAGTCAGGCAAACAAATACATAGATTTGTGATACAAAGATAAGAGGCAGATAGATGATAGCTAGCTAGCTAGCTAGCTAGCTAGCTAGCTAGCTAGCTAGATAGATAGATAGATAGATAGATAGATAGATAGATAGAGAGGTAGATAGATAGAGAAGATAGATAGATTGGGTTGATAATAGAAGTAGATAGATAGATAGATAGATAGATAGTAGAGATAGAGAGTAGATAGATGATAGAGAGTTTGAAATAGAAGATAGATGATAGATAAGATAGATAGTTTGATTAGATTTGTAGATATAGATAGATAGATAGATAGATTGATAATTTGATAGATAGATAGATAGATATGAGATAGAAATTAGATAGATGATAGATAAAGAGATAGATATTTGATAGATAGATAGATAGATAGATATGAGATAGATAGATAGATAGATAGATAGATAGATATGAGATAGATAGATAGATAGATAGATAGATAGATAGATAGATGATAGATAGATAGATAGATAGATAGATAGATGATAGATAGATAGATGATAGAAAGATATAAAAATAAATATGAGATAGATAAATATGTGAACCCTTTAACTGAGGGTCTCTGTTTATTTCAATTACGGTATACCATATAATCATACCTGCCAATTTTTAGAGATTGCAAAGAGGGACACATCAGGTCACACCTATAACCACGCCCAACACACATGAATTCACACCAAGACATGCCTCTAACCACACCTAAACACATGAAATCCACCAGGACAAAACCTCTAATGACACACAAACACATGACTTTACACCAAGACACGCCTATAACAACCGAACACATGACATCAAAACCAAGACACACCTCTACCACACCCAAAAAAACATGACATACACACCATGACACGCTTTAAACC
>JAODAL010035096.1:0-43365 GCA_025379985.1 Phyllomedusa bahiana | reverse complement strand
AAAACACCCGCTGACAGTTTAGTAAAATTTTCTAGAAGGAATAACAGAGAAACAGAACAGAGTTATAAGATGCTCCAGGATTGTTTTTTCACAGGAAATAAAAGGATTTACTAACACAGACACAGACCTGTCAGGAGATGTCCTCTTTAGGGCATGTCCCCACGGCACGGGTTTTCGGCCAGTTTTTCAGATGGTTTGCGGTTTTGCAGACCGCCTGAAAAAACGGCTGAAAGTGAGCACAATGGTGCTCTATGGAAAACCCGTGCAGCAGTCACCACTGCACGGGATTTCCGTCCGGCGGTTTTTCCGCCCGCAAAACATTCTACAAGCACAATCTTCCGTCCGGTTTTTGGACGGAATTTGTGCTTGTGAATGGGAAGGGGGAGGGCTTTTCTCTGCTCATTCCGGAGAAAAGCCGCCCCCCACAACCCCTCCGCGGCCGTGGGGACGGCCGCAAAACAAGACAAATGCCGGCCAGATAAACCGACCGGTATTTGTCCTCTGCAGTGGGGACGCAGCCTTAAAGAGATCCTAAAATTTTATATAAGGCTATGTTCACACGGCTTATTTCAGGACGTATTTGCGGACATAATTACGTCCGCAAATACGTCCTGAAATACGTTTCAAATAATGAACAATTAGATCAGCATTGATTCCAATGTAAAATACGCCTCGTCGTTCACGAGGCGTATTTCCACGACATATTTTCACCATGTAAATACTACCGTGTAAAATTTAGTCCCCTGTCACTTATTGAGGCGTATTTCGCGCCGTAAATCCCCATAGTAAAGAATGGGGACTGTATTTACGACGAGAAATACACGCCACACTTTGTGACACGTATTTGAAACGTATTTCGGGACGTAATTACGTCCGCAAATACGCCCCGAAATAAGCCGTGTGAACATGGCCTAAAGAGAATGTATAAGGAGTACTCCGCACTAACCCCACTATGGCCACATTTTGTGAATACACCTTACAACACAGAGGATGATTAATGCATTCTTTATACTTTGGGGAGGGGGGATATAGGCAAAAAATAGAACAGGAGGTGGCCCAATGCTGGTTCCCTACAAGTATGTATTATGGGTTTATAGGCACTTGGTGCCTCCAAATAAAAAATCATAAGCACCATTTCCATGTTTGGGATACACAAAATAATCCTCAAAAATGCAGCCTGAATCTGACCTTATAACGTGTTTAAAATGATATGTGAATGAAGGTTATTCAGTAACAAAGTGACATCTTACAACTTTCTAATACACAGTCTCACC
The DNA here is from genome assembly GCA_025379985.1 of Phyllomedusa bahiana. Taxonomy (NCBI): domain Eukaryota; kingdom Metazoa; phylum Chordata; class Amphibia; order Anura; family Hylidae; genus Phyllomedusa; species Phyllomedusa bahiana. The sequence goes on along the minus strand of JAODAL010035096.1, from coordinate 42,091 downwards.
ATTTCCAAAATGTGTTTGCGGTCAGTGAATGAGAACACTCTTAGTTACATTAAGGGGACGTCCACACGACAAAATACTCGTCAGATTTTGACGAATATTTGAACATTATTTTATACTCAGAACTCAAGGATTTTTAACTCTGTTTTTGGTTTCTTTGGGCCTCCTTAGTGCAGTTTTTGGATTTGCTTTTTTAATTGTTTGGCTATGTTCACACCATGTACTGCGGCGCATACAGTACATCGGGTGTCTCGAGAGCTCGCGCTGATACACGGGGACATTCATTAACATTCATTACTCGCGGCGTGTATTCGCCGCTAGTATTTGACATGTCACTTATCTCCCCCTGCAGCGTATTGTGCGAGCTGGGGAGAGGAGGCTTACTCCATAATTCTCTATGAGAACTATGGATTACCGTAATTTCTGCATGCATCTCAACCGTATTAGAGCGCAAATACGCGGCGAAATGCGCGCCGAAATTACCACGTATGAACATAGCCTAATATTCTCATTCACTGACAGCAAAGTAATGTCTTGCAAATGGTGAGCAACTGAAACAAGAAGTAGAAAATGTCATGTATGGACAGATTAAACATTATTTCCCCTAAACCCCATGTTCCTACCATAGACTGATGGTCCACCGCTTGGACTCACACCTATCTCAGTGACGGGCCCCTGAAAGTGTCCTCTTAGAATGAAGAAGTGGTTTATAGGAGTCCTGAGTACAGTCGAACAGACCTCTCACCTGGACTTAGAACTCCCATAGAACAGAATAGAGAGTTGGGTGGAAGCGCAACTGGCTCTGCGTTCTCAGCTGACACTTTTGGAGGCCCGTTACCAAGATAGGTGGGAGTCCCCCCTATCATAATTTGATGGCAATATGATAAAGTCTATAGTGGGAACAACCCCTTTATATGGCACCTGACAACTGCCAGGTAACCACTGAACATGGGCATCTCTTGGGGCTAATATGGGGGAGATCCACTGTGGATATTATATAAATCTGCCCCAACTGTTCAAAAAGAGAAGGCAAAATCTTTACTCAAATCTGCAGGTAAAATGGATCTACAACTAATCCGCACCAATTTGTGCAGATTTTTGGGTGCGGTTTTCCCACAAAGCAATGCCCGCTACACAGGCCAGCTCTCCGCTAGCTGTGGCCGTCCTCTACATTCACTTCTATGGGAGCTTAAATACAGCCAAGCACACACACTCCTCAGCTATAGTCAGGAGCTCTCATAGAAGTGAATGGAGAGGATGGCCGCAAGTGTCGCCCTCCTCATTCTCAGACACGGTTGGCTCATAGCTAGCGGACAGCCGACCTGTGCAGTGGACTTTACTTAGTGGAAACACCCCTTTAACTTTAAAGGGGTCGTCTCACTTTAGACAATAATGGCACATCGCCGCTCGACTATAATTGGAACTCCCATTCATGTCTAAGGGAGTGTCCCAACCAAAACTCTGTTCAGAAATGTCCAAATAGGGAAAGGTAGTAGTGAGTGCCTTTGTTTTAGAGACAATCAAATATGAGTACAACTTTGTTCTAGCAAGGAACCACATCAGTTATTTTCTAGAAAGTAAGACGGTCCGGCGGTGAAGGTCACACGAGTTTCAGGCTCATTCCTTAGCACATGCCTCACAGTATGCATCAACCTGACGACACCAAAACGAGACAAAAACAAATGGATAACGTTGGCTTAAAAAGAGCGAACCATCTCCCCTTCATTGTGACCTCTGGCGAGAGCGGCGGCTTCTGGTCAGGATATGGATAATTGCTGTGAGGATACAATGTTCATTCCAAGCTGTTAATTAAATGCTAACAACTGCGAGATCTATGTGATTGCTGCAATAATTAGTCAGAGGATGCCGGGCAGCAGTGACAATGTGTCACTAGTCACTCCACAATCTGCAATGTTTGTTCCTCACAATCAACAGCTACTCAGCCTAGTGCCCAGATGCCTCCTGTTCACACCTTGTACCTTGACAACCAATAGACGCAGACAGGGGCAATCTTGACTTTTTGAAGCCCAAATTTCTCTCCCACGGTAGAATAGAACAGTAAGGTTACAGTCACATAGGGCAGACATTTTTGTAACAATCCCCCTAAGAGGATGTTCACACGACGTTATTGCAGCGCGCATTTCGCCGCGTATTTGCCCTTAAATACGGTCAGAATGCGCACCGCAATTACGGTAATTCATAGCTCTCATAGAGGGCGCCGCTGATAATGGGAGTGAATGGGGCCGACTGATCGGCGCGTTCTTCCAAAACACGTGGTGTACTGCGCCGCATACAGTACACGCCCCAGTACGCCGTGTGACCATACCCTAAATGTCAACGAGATCGTCGTCTGCAGCCCGTGCATGTTATCTACAAACCTCATTCAGACGAGTTGGACAGTCACAGAAAGTTCTGCAACAAATCTGTCTCATGAACTATACCCTTAGGGACACGAGCACCTCCAGATTTCTGGCACAGACTTGCGGTTTCTATGCGGCAGATTTTGCCACAGTTGTGGATATAGACTCAGGCTTGGTTCTGTGTCGGAGGTGCCGTTCAGAATCTGCGGTGCGGAGGTGAAAACGGAAGCCATGAGAGCTGTTTCACAACGGGCGCCCAATGCACCCTATTAATTACAATGTAAATTACATGTAAAAAAAAAAGCACAATTTGCTGCACTATTTTTTCCGCCATTCCTGACTGCATATGCGACGGATGCATATGTGAACCAGACCCTTGGCTCAATCAAGTAGAATGGAGTCCAGGGAATCTGCATCCAGGCCACTGAGCTGGTGTTCTAGTAGAAACCTTGTGAAGAAGCAAGACGTCGCTTTTTTCGGCAAGTGAAGTGACAATTTTATGGATTATCATTAAAGACAAACTGAAGACTGTATGTCCACCTGCTTTTGATTAGCCAATAGATAAATATATAGGTCGTTCAGCTCATAGCGTCACATGGTTTTCATTACCCCCTGTATGCTGACGATACCCAACTCTACATCTCCGGCCCAGATGTCACCTCCCTACTCTCCCGGATCCCAGACTGTCTGTCGTCCATTTCCTCCTTCTTCTTCTCACGTCTAATAAAACTAAACGTGGAGAAAACTGAATTCATCATCTTTCCACCGTCCCACTCCATCCCTCCACCTCATCTCTCTTTCGCTGTCAATGGCTACACCCTCTCACCAGTACCACAGGTCCACTGCCTTGGGATAACCCTTGACTCTAACCTGTCCTTCAAACCGCACATCCAAGCCCTCACCTCTGCCTGCCGCCTCCACCTAGAAAATATCTCCCGTATCTGCTCATTCCTTAACTTTGATAACACAAAAACGCTAGTCCATGCCCTCGTCATCTCCCGCCTAGACTACTGCAACATCCTTCTCTGTGGCCTCCCAGCTAGCACCCTCGCTCCCCTCCAATCCATCCTTCAACTCTGCTGCCCGTCTCATCCACCTCTCTCCTCGCTACTCCCCTGCTCTCCCCTGCCAATCCCTTCAACTGGCTTCCATTGCCCAGCGAATTCAGTTCAAGTTAGTAACCCTCACCTACAAGGCTCTCCATAACCTCTCCCCTCCATACATCTCTGCCTTAATCTCCCCATATCTCCCCTCTCGCAACCTCCGCTCCTCACAGGCCCTTCTCCTCTGCTCCCCTCTCACCAGCTCCTCACACAACCGTCTCCAAGACTCCTCTCGTGCTTCCCCCACACTCTGGAACTCACTGCCCCAACACCTCAGACTCTCCCCCACTCTCACCAGCCTCAAACGTAACCTGAAAACCCATCTCTTCAGGAGCCTATAACCAACATTAACCGTGTTGCACTGCTCCATCCTACAAACATGTCTGCCCCTCACCTTCTGTCTCTTCCCTCCTTCCCTGTAGACTGTAAGCCCTCACGGGCAGGGCCCTCTCTCCTTCTGTACCAGTTGCTAGTCACTTATTGTCACTTTGTAAATGTTTGACCAATGTTATTTATGTACCCGCCTGAAATGTATAGTCATGGCCAAAAGTTTTGAGAATGACACAAATCTGATATTTTCACATGATCTGTTGCCCTCTGGTTTTTGTGTGTGTCAGATGTTTTTATCACATACAGAAATACAAGTGCAATCAGATTATGATTAACAAAAGCTTTTATTGACAGAATGAGTTAATGGAGTTAATGCAGCAAGTCAATATTTGCAGTGTTGACCCTTCTTCGTCAGGACCTCTGCAATTCTCCCTGGCATGCTCTCAATCAACTTCTGGAGCAAAATCCTGACTGATAGCCGTCCATTCTTGCACAATCAATGCTTGCATTTTGTCACAATTTTGTTGGTTTTTGTTTGTCCACCGTCTCTTGATGATTGACCACAAGTTCTCAATGGGATTAAGATCTGGGGAGTTTCCAGGCCATGGACCCAAAATCTCTATGTTTTGTTCCCTGAGCCATTTCGTTATCACCTTTGCTTTATGGCAAGGTGCTCCATCATGCTGGAAAAGGCATTGTTGATCACCAAACTGCTCTTGGACGGTTGGGAGAAGTTGTTCTTGGAGGACATTCTGGTACCATTCTTTATTCATGGATGTGTTTTTAGGCAAGACTGTTAGAGAGCGATGGCTGAGAAGCAACCCCACACATGAATGGTTTTTGGATGCTTTACAGTTGGCATGAGACAAGACTGGTGGTATCGCTCACCTTGTCTTCTCCGAACAAGCTGTTTTCCAGATGTTCCAAACATTCGGAAAGGGGATTCATCAGAGAAAATGACTTTACCCAGTCCTCAGCAGTCCACTCCTGTACCTTTGGCAGAATATCAGTCTGTCCCTGATGTTTTTTTCTGGGAGAGAAGTGGCTTCTTTGCTGCCCTCCTTGACACCAGGCCTTGCTCATGAGTCTCCGCCTCACAAGTGCATGCAGATGCACTCACACCTGCCTGCTGCCATTCCTGAGCAAGCTCTGCACTGCTGGTAGCCCAATTCCCAAGCTGAAACACTTTTAAGAGACGGTCCTGGCGCTTGCTGGTCTTTCTTTGGCGCCCTGGAGCCTTTTTGGCAATAATGGAACCTCTCTCTTGAATTCCTTGATAGATTGTTGACTGAGGTGCAATCTTTCTAGCTGCGATACTCTTCCCTGTTAGGCCAGTTTTGTGCAGTGCAATGATGACTGCACGTGTTTCTTTAGAGATAACCATGATTAACAGAAGAGAAACAATGATGCAAGCACCAGCCTCCTTTTAAAGTGTCCAGTGGTGTGATTCTTACTTAATCATGACAGATTGATCTCCAGCCCTGTCCTCATCAACACACCCAACCTGTGTTAATGGAGCAATCACTGAAACATGTTAGCTGCTCCTTTTCAGGCAGGCTGCAATGAAGTGGAAATGTGTTTTGGGGGAAAAGTTCATTTTCTAGGCAACTATTGACTTTGCAATTAATTGCTGTTAAGCTGATCACTCTTTATAACATTCTGGAGTACAGGCAGTCCCCGGGTTACATACAGGATAGGGACTGTAGGTTTGTTCTTAAGTTGAAATTGTATGTAAGTCTGATCAGGTATATTTATTAAATCTAATTACAGCAATAAATACATTTTTTAGTTTTGGATAGTGCAGGGAGCAGTTTTTACATTTGTTTTGTTGCCTGTCCCGTTGTTTAGAAGATTTCACCTAGCGTTCTGTATCTCACGTGCAGCTGTGGCATGCTGGCACTTGGTTATCATGGGGCGTGACTCAGTGTTGAATGTCAGCCACGCCCCATAAGTCTCCGTTTGTAACTAGGGGACGTATGTAAGTCGGAACGATGTAAGTCGGGGACTGCCTGTATATGCAAATTGCCATTATAAAACCTGATGTAGTAGACTTTGAAAAAATTAACATTTGTATCATTCTCAAAACTTTTGGCCATGACTGTACAGTGCCCTGGAATCAAGGGCGCTCTATAATAAACAATAATGAAAAAATAATAGATAGATAGGAGATAGATAGATATGAGATAGAATAGATAGATATGAGATAGAATAGATAGATATAAGATAGATAGATAGATAGATAGATAGATAGATAGATAGATAGATAGATAGGAGATAGATAATATGAGATAGATAGATACATAGATAGATACATAGATAGATAGATAGATAGATACATAGATAGATACATAGATAGATAGGAGATAGATAATATGAGATAGATAGATAGATACATAGATAGATACATAGATAGATACATAGATAGATAGGAGATAGATAATATGAGATGATAGATAGATACGAGACAGATAGATAGATAGATAGATAGATAGATAGATAGATAGGAGATAGATAATATGAGATAGATAGATAGATAGATAGATAGATACATAGATAGATAGGAGATAGATAGATAGATAGATAGGAGATAGATAGATAGATAGATAGATACATAGATAGATAGATATGAGATAGATAGATAGATCGATAGATAGATAGATAGATAGCTAGGAGATAGATAATATGAGATAGATAGATAGATATATAGATAGATAGGAGATAGATAGATAGCTAGATAGATAGATAGATAGATAGATAGATAGATAGATAGATAGAATAGATATAAGATAGATAGATGGATAGTGTGATCTGACCACTCAGACATAAGGACTAAATCAGTAAAAGTCACTGAGTTGCTCCATTTCAGACAATCTCACCTGTCTCCCAGGGACTGTCACTCACACACTTCTTAGTACAAAACATGCTAACCTGTCTGCACAAGCCATCAGATAGGGCGAGTTAGTTGAGCAGCATAGCTGGTTACTTTCAGCTGGAGCGCTCGTGTGGCAGGCTCAGGTATACCTCCGGGGGCGCTGCCATCTGTCTGTGGTATGTAATTAAGCAGCAGGTGGAATTTCTAATCTACCTCCCCCTGACGTCTGTTCTGTCGCACACAGCGGGCGCCGAGTACATGAGCGGTCGCTGCTCTGTAATATACAACTGGTCCACAGGTTATAATCAGCAATTTCTTACTTCTGTTTCTGGGAAAGCTGGGTAATAACAGATAAAACTGTGGGCAGCGCGGTGGCTCAGTGGTTAGTGCTGTTCCTTTGCAGCGCGGAGTCCTCGGTTTGAAACGGAGCAAATGGCAACAACTACTTGGAGTTTGTATGTTCTCCCCATGTTTGTGCGGTGTTTCCTTTTCTCCCACACTTCAAAAACACACCGATAGTTAAAAGTTAGATTGTGAGACCCAATGGGGACAAGGACAATGTGACGGGCAGCAATCCCTGCACAGAGAAGAGCTATTACAGCCCCGCAGACACTTAGGGGATGTTCACACGGATCCGAAAAACGTATTCAAAGGCGCTGCATAAAACACATCCAAAGTGTTTGTGATGCATTTTTGCTGCAGCAGAAATGCACCCTTTAGTTTTAAATAGGGCGTTAAACGGATCAAGAATTGACATGACAGTTCTTTGAACATCTCTGAAAGACGCATCAAAGACACCTGCAAAAAACACGCATTGGCGATCACTCGTCTGAACGAAACTAATGCAAATCACACTGCACATTGTTAGGCTATGTTCACACGGCTTAATTGCGGGACGTAATTACGCCCCGCAATTACGCCGGTTGTGGACGGGGGCGGGGCGGGGGGAGCGGGCGGGAAGTAAGCAGGGGGCCGGCACTTCGCCGGCCCATAAACTATCACTGCTTAGCGGCGCGTATACGCGCTAGAAAGTGACAGGTGAATTATCTCACCGCCGGCGGATTCGCCGGGCGGGGAGAGGAGACGTAATTCCATAGTTTCTCTATGAGAACTGTGAATTACCGTAATGAATGGGCCGTTTTCGGCCGTAATTGGCGCACTTCGGCGCGTAATTACGGACCGAAAATACGGCCCATTTTAAGCGTGTGAACATGGGCCTTAGATGCGGTTTGGGTCCGAAACACGGATCCAAACACGCATGTAAAAAACACTGTGTGAACGTCCCCTCAGGCTATGTTCACACGGCGTAATTGCGGCGCGTACAGTATGGCTGCAATTACGCCGGGTGCTTTGGGAGTCGCGTTGATACGTGTGTACTCCCGCGGTGCAGGAGGGTTGGCAGCCCGCCGGTCCTATAGACATTCATTACTCGCGGCGCGTATTCGCCACAAGTAATTGACATATCACTTATCTCCCCACGCGTACAATATGATCGTATTGTATGAGTGAGGAGAGGAGGCGTAATCCATAGTTCTCTATGAGAATCATGGATTACCGTAATTATGAGGCGCATCTTGCCCGTATTAGAGCGCAAATACGACGCAAAATGCGCGCCAAAATTAGCCCGTGTGAACATACCCTCAGGGTGCTTTCACACAGCATTTTTTGGTGTGTTTTTGATGCATTTTTTGTGCAAAAAGGCACAGCTATAATGCTATACATTTCTGCACAAAAAACGCATAAAAAACGTGCCAAAAAACAATCTGTGTGAAAGCCCCCTTACATGGCAATTTTAATTACAAAAGACACATCCAAGAAATCACAACACAGACCTTTTCTGTTCAACCCTCCCCCCCCCCCCCCAAAAAAAAAAACCTAAGTGTTGATCTAAGTAACAGCAGCAATACCCAGCTTTCCCAGAAACTGAATAAAATGTTACATGTTGATGATGATGCAGCAGTATACTCTGAATGGTGATTTTTGTCTAGTAGATAGGGGTCTGATTTTTCTTGAAAATAACTACATTGTTCATCAATACAACACCCATCTGTCTATATGAATATATTTGCAGACTGCTAGCTATGTTGTTTAAAGGGGTTGTCTCACTACATTGATTCATCTCACCACAGTCCTGTTTTCTTGGTTTCACTTTGAATTCAGGGGCGTGTTTACTGACTTCTGCTAGGCTGCTGTAGAAGCCAGGTCTGTAGCTATAGCAACCAGTGCTAGCAGCCTATCAGGATAGGTCAAACAGGTCTGTAGCTATAGCAACCAGTGCTGGCAGCCTATCAAGAGAGCTCAAACAGGTCTGTAGCTATAGCAACCTGAAGAGCTGATGCAGCCCATACAAGAAGAGATATCAAGGAATAGGTAGGATATTGTTAATGGACACATATTGCAGTGGCTTGTTTTTGCACGATCTTTAACATAAAAAGCAGCAATCCTTGTAGTGAGACAACCCCTTTAATAGTTTGATAATGTAGCAATTGAAATATCCTGCAATGGAACAAATACCAACCAAACTAAGAAACTAAGAATAGCAGTGCAGATAGTAACAGTGTTTGGCTAAATGTATTATGTGTAAATAAATATATATGTGTATATATATATATATATATATATATATATATATATATATATATATATATATATATATATATATATTACATACACACACACAAGGCTGGAGTAATGGAACCAGGATACCCTATTGAGTAACATGATATATAAATGACCCTTAACCTGACACAGCAGACACATCATAATAAAGTATATATGACAGAGTGCTAGCTCCTGGGACAAAGCTTCCTACACAACACTTGTCTGTGAGACAGAAAATTCTAGCTAATTCCAGCGATTGTTACCGATAGTATCTGACCGTTCTCCACTCCTGTGGTTGACACAAGGCAAAAAATCAAAACTGTAACTATACACAAATGCATCATATAACATCATAAAACAGTGGGGAAAGTACAACGTCAAAGATATCCTGACAGCTGAGAGCAGCGCTCCCCAATCTGCTCTTCTCCAGTCACTGTAATACTACAACTCCTAGTATGCACTGACAGCCTAGCGCAGCGCCCCCCACTCTGCTGTTCTCCGGTTGTTATAACACTACAACTCCCAACTTAAAGCAGTGCTTCCCAATCTGCTGTTTTCCTGTTACTGTAAACTCCCAGCATGCCATGTCAACCTAGAGCAGTGCTCCCTGATCGTTTATTCTCCAGCTGCTGCAACACTACAACTGCCAGCATGCCCTATCAACCTAGTACATTGCTCCCCGATCTGCTATTCTCTACCCGTTTCACCACTACAACTCCCAGCATGCACTATGAACCTAGAGCAGTGCTCCCCAATTTTTTTTCTCAGTTTTTGCAGCCTACAATCCTACAGCCCCGTCAATGTGGTATCATTTACAATTTTTTATTCCCAAATTTTTTACAACATTACAACTCCCAGATGGCTGTCAACCTGAGCATGCCCCAAATTTTATTCTCCAGTGTTGAGCACTACATTCCTGCATGCCCCGTCAATGGAGTAGTCATTTAAAAATTTTTTATTCGCCAATTATTACAACATTACAACTCCCAGCATGCCCTGTCAACAAAAGCAGTGCTCCCCAAAACTCTGTAACACTCAACTCCCCGAAAGGGCCCGTCAACCTAGGAGTCTACCAATCTTTCACCACTACAACTCCCAGCATGCACTATGAACCTAGAGCAGTGCTCCCCAATCTCTTATCTCCGTTTTGCAGCCTCAACTCTAAGCATGCCCCGCAATCTGTGAGTATCATTCCAGCATTTTTATTCGCCAATTATTACAACATTACAACTCCCAGCATGGCCTGTCAACCTAGAGCAGTGCTCCCCAATCTGCTGTAACACTACAACTCCCTGCATGGCCATGTCAACCTAGAGCAGTGCTCCCCAATCTTATATTCTCCAACTGTTTCAACACTACAACTCCCAGTATTCCCTGTCAACCTAGAGCAGTGCTCCCCAATCTTCTACTCACCGGTGGTTGCAGCACTACAACTCCCAACATGCAGCCTTTAACAACAGCTGGAGGAGAATGGGAGTTTTAATCCTACATCCGCTAGACATGCATCAGACATGCTAGGAGTTATAGTTTCCCAACAGCTACAGAGAGTGATAGCTCCACAATAGCTGCAGAGAAACTAGGGAGCTGTAGCTTTAAAACAGCTGGAGGCCCCAATAGAGCATCATGGGAGTTGTAGTCCTGCAGCAGCTGGAGAGTCACAAGCCTAGAAGTTGCAGCAACAAGTAGCAGAGCACAGCAGGAGCGGGACTTACAGTTGGAGCAGCCTTCAGTGCAGCCCCGAGGTGGGCCAGGCCCAGGGAGCTGCAGTCAGCCCCGGGGCTCAGCGCACACAATAGACCCCAGCCCCTGGCACAGCGCCCCCCGCAGTCCTTACCCGTCATGGGCTCCGGCTCAGCGCCCGCCTGCTCCCCGCACACTCACTGCCATTTCAAAACTTCTCTCCCTCCCTCCCCAACGTTGAACTTTTGCTGCCAGCAGCTGACAATAGCCGCGGCCGCCTCCCCTCCGCCGGCGCCGGCTGCAGCCTATCCCCTCCTGGCCCTCCTCTCCCTCCCTCCAGTGTCCAAGGAGATGCTTGTGTTGATACGAATGGAGGCAGCTGATTGGAGCGGGCTGTTTACCGGCGCAGTGTCACTCCGTGCCCTTACCTGCGCCAGGGGAGCGCGACAAAGACGCACAGAGCTGCGACAAAGATGCGCCGAGTCGCATGCGATCTACCCCAGGCTCCGCCCCCTCCCCGCTCCTGTCTGGGAGTGCAGGATATTACTGACGCTCAACACCTTGTCATTTAAATACCTTGTCATGTTAAAAATTTTTTTTTTGTCATATTCTACTTTATTGCGTTTTTTTTTTTTTAGTATTCTCAATTTTTTTTCCTCTTATTCTAGTTTATTGCGTTTTTTTTTTTACTATTTTCAATTTTTTTTGTCTTTTTATTATAGTTTATTGCATTTTTTTTACTATTCTCAATATTTTATTGCTTTTATTATTATTATTATTATTATTATTATTATTATTTCCAGTTCAAAATGTTATGCAATATTTGTATATATTTTAATATTTTTATTACAGTTTAATAAAACAGTTTTATATAACCGCTTTTTGGCGCTCGGTCGTGCTATACATTTTTGCACCTTTTTTCCCGTGATACGTTGGACTTTTTTTTATTGTCGTTTTTACATTAGTTTTTTTTTTTTTTACTAAAATGAGTGAAAATAGTGATGAAGAAACCCCAAAATTTTCTACGCATTTTTTATTTCGATTTTAGCAATAGTGGTGCTAAATAAGCGACATAAAGCTTTAGAGTAAGTTCACACGGGGTCATTTCGGCGCGTATTTGCGCCCTAATATGGGCAAGATGGGCGCCGAAATTACGGTAATCCATAGTTCTTATAGAGAACTATGGATTACGCAGCTTCCCCCCTTGCATAACAAACGATCGACTAGTACGAGCGGAGAGATAAGAGATATGTCAATTACTTGCGGCGAATATGCGCCACGAGTAATGCATGTCTATGGGGCCGGCGGGCTGCCCACCCCCGCACCGCGGGAGTATGCGCTGATCAGCACGAGCTCCCGAAACACACGTACTGTACGCCCGCAGTACATCGTGTGTGAACATAGTCTTGGGGTCATTAGGGGTGTGGGTAAAAGCTGCAGTTTTGGCTGTAAGGCTAGGGCTACACAGCGCTGGATTTTGGTCGGTTTTTCAGCGGATTGAGTATTTTGACCATATCCAGCGCTGTGTAGCCCTCAATAGAAAATCCCTGCTGTAGTCTACATAGCACAGGTTTTTTACTGAGGGTTTTGTAAACCTAAAACCATCCGGCAGAACATAGAACATGTTGTATAGTCCACCGGACCGCCGTCAGATTTCCATAACCCCAATGTACTGGGCCGCCGGGAATCCGAAATCTGACCACGTTTTTTTTTTTTGCAAAAAAAATGGTGGTGAGGCGCGGTCCAGCATTTTCACATTCCTGTGTGGACGTAGCCTTAAGGTCCGTCCACACGGCAAGGTTTTTGGTCGGATTTTCAGACAGTTTGCGGATTTGGAAACTGACCAGAAACCGTCCCCATAGACTTTAATAGAAAATTAGTTCAGTAGTCTACACTGAATGGATTTTCATGCAGCGGCGTGCCGAAAAACTTTGAACATGCACATTCTTCCACCCGAATACAGGGGGGGGGGGGGGGGTAATGTGCAAATCAATGGTTATGGGGGATGAGCAAGGCGCACATAATCGATCCCCATAACCATCCAAAGGACAACAAATTACTGTCCGGATTCTAAAACAGAATTCGAACGGTATTTTGTCACTGCTGTTTGGACGCACCCTTAGGGCCCCCGTTCGCTCTATTTGTAACCAGGCGCACTCCAATATCAGGCGAATTACAGAGCGCCCGCAGCACTTTGTAATGCGCCTGAGATCGGGGGCGTGCTGGAGGCGGGGCGCACTACAACCGTACGAAGCTTCAGTGCAGCAATTCCAGGCGCATTACTGCTGTGACAGGTAGAGCACTTTAAAGGTGGTTTACCTGAGTCAGAAGTGCCGCTTAGTAGCTAGAAAGCACTAAATCTATGACCCGCAGTAGAACAGGTTCATAGATTCAGGCTTGTTCTACGCTACTAATGTGCGCAAAAAAAATGGCGTCTGGGCACCACAAATCATACATGTCGCCCTGTTTTTTTTAAAATTATATTTATTTTTGTATGTGGGATTTTTTCCTTTTTTTCTTTTGGTATTACTTTATTTTACATCATGTGTCCCCCACAAGGTCTGAAAAAGATGAAAAAAACCTCTGGGGGGCATTTTTATATAACTTTTTTTTGCCGATTTCCCTTGTAACTGGGACTAATCTATTAGTCCCATTTACAGGGGAAATAAACCCCCTGAAGTCAATGATAAGGTCCAGCAGCTCATGCAATTACTGAACCCTGGCAGTCATATGAAGCTGGGAGGCTTCCTGCCACTCATTGAGCACTGTATACACAACGATCGGGAAGGCAGGGACAGTAGTAATCTGTCCCTGCCTTACTAGTGGAAAGCTCGGCTGCCCCTGACAGCTGGCTCTCCACTCCCACAGCTGCGCTCTCTGCACAGACTTTACAGAACATCCACGCAGAGATATACTATTTTGCTTTTCTCAGAAAATAATTGAAGACATTTTAATTTACAATCTCTGTTCATTTCAAGGATGGCAATCAACTACAGATCTGGGTATAAACTCAAGAGCCACCACCTCTCCGTTCTACACAGAGACTTTCAGGGGCCCATTCTCAAGATAGGTTCCAGAGGTGGGACCTGTCGTTGCTAGACATTTATAGTATATTGTACTCTGGTTGGGTCACAGCTTCTTTCGGGATACCACATGGGTCATTATTGGAGAAGGTCACAGCTTCTAGGGGGATACCACAGGGGTAAGTATTGGAGAAGGTCACAGCTTCTAGTGGGGTACCACAGGGGTCATTATTGGAGAAGGTCACAGCTTCTAGTGGGATACCACAGGGGTCATTATTGGAGAAGGTCACAGCTTCCAGTGGGATACCACAGGGGCCAGTATTGGAGTTCACAGTTGCTAGTGGGGTACCACAGGGGTCTGTATTGGAGAAGGTCACAGCTTCTAGTGGGATACCACAGGGGTCAGTACTGGAGGAGGTCACAGCTTCTAGTAAGAAACAACAGGGTTCAGAAATGGAGTTCACAGCTTCTAGAGGGGTACCACACGGGTCAGTATTGTAGGAGGTCACAGTTTCTAGTGGGGTACCACCAGAGATGTAACTTGAAGCCTCTGGGCCCTAGTGCAAAAAGTGAATTGGGCCCCCCCAGCTACCATGTGCCACTTAAAATTCTGGTGTCTCCTTATGTGGCAGGAGGGCTTTTGGGCCCCCTCAGGCTGCAGGGCCCGGTAGCAACTGCTACCTCTGCACCCCCTATAGCTACGCCCCTGGGTACCACAGGAATCAGTATTGGAGAAGGTCACAATTACTAGTAGGGTACCACAGGGATGAGTATTGGAAAAGATCAAAGCTTCTAATGGGGTACCACAGGGGTCAGCATTGGAGATGGTTGCAGTTGATAGTGGGTTACCACAGGGGTCAGCATTGGAGAGGTCACAGTTGCTAGTGGGTTACCACAGGGGTCAGTATTGGAGAGGTCACAGTTGCTGGTGGGGTACCTCAGAGGTTAGTATTGGAGAGGTCACAGTTGCTAGTGGGGTAACTCAGGGGTCAGTATTGGAGAGGTCACAGTTGCTAGTGGGGTAACTCAGGGGTCAGTATTGGAGAGGTCACAGTTGCTAGTGAGGTACCTCAGAGGTTAGTATTGGAGAGGTCACAGTTGCTAGTGGGGTACGACGGGTCAATATTGGAGAAGCTCACAGTTGCTAGTGGCATACCACAGGGTTCAGTATTGGAGAGGTCATAGTTTCTAGTGGGGCACTACAAGTAAAACTGGGTAAAACTATGGCTAAAAAGACTTGGAGATATTGGTGGACATTAGCCTTAAATTTAGTGACCGATGCCAGACAGCTGCTGCCAAGGCAAATAAAATCTTGGGTAGCATTAAAAGAAGCATAGAAACAGGAACAGTTTGGCCTCTAAAAAAAATCACTGGTGAGGCACATATGGAATATTGTACACAATTGTGGGTGTCAGTGTATAAGAAGGACATAGCTGAGCTGGAGCGGGTGCAGAGAGGGGCGACCAAGCTGATTGGGGAAATAGGTGGATGGCAGAACCCAGACAGGCTATCAAATTTATGGGTGATTCAGCTTGAGAAAAGGTGGCTTGGGGTGATCTAATTGCCATGTGCAACTATGTGAACGGACAATGCACAGATTCCTTGTATGATCTTTTTGCACCTAGACATGTAACAACGACGAGGGGGCATCCTCTACGTCTAGAGGAAGAAGGTTTCACCATCATTACAGACGAGGATTGTTTACTGTAAGAGCGGTGACACTATAGAACTCGCTGCCCCAAGAGGTTGTGATGGTGAACAAATTCAAAAAGGGCTTAGATGCCTTTTTTGAAAAATATAACAGTTTTTGCAACTGAATCTGGAGATAGGACACTGATCCAGGGATTATTCTAATGCTATGTATGGAGCCAGGAAAGAATTTTCGGCTTCTTCTATATCAATACTGTAGAATTTTAGGTTAGACTCAATAAACCTGTGTCTTTTCCCATGAAGGTATGAGATGGGAAAACACCTTTAAATATGCATTAACTCTTCGGGTATGTTCACACGGCTTAATTTGGGGCGCATTTTGCCACGTATTTCACGACATACTGCGCTATAATACAAGTGAAAAGCGCCCAAATCATTACGGTAATCCACAGTTCTCATAGAGAACTATGGATTACGCCTCCTCTCCCCGCTCGCACAATACGCCGAGTGGGGAGATAAACGACATGTCAATTACTTGCGGCGATTTCGCGCCCCCCCGTGCACGCGCGCTTCGGGAGTATGCGCTGATCAACACGACTCCCAAATCACCCGGCGTATTGCTATGAGAGCTATGGATGACCATAATGATTGGGGCGCACTTCCCGCGTATTAAACGCAGTACGCGGCGAAATACCATGTGAACATAACCTTGTATGAGCTTCTTTATCCCAATTGTCCCTTTCAAAGTACAGTGAACTCCACTATTAGGCTATGTTCACACGGCTTCAAATGGGCCGTATTTCAGTCCGTAATTACGCGCCGTAGTGCGCAAATTACGGCTGGAATGCGCCCCAGTCATTACGGTAATCCACAGTTCTCATAGAGAACTATGGATTACGTCTCCTCTCCTTGCTCGGCAAATACGCCGCGGGGGGAGATAAATGACATGTGAATTACCAGCAGCGTATACGCGCTGCTGGTAATGAAAGTCTATGAGCCGGCGAGGTGCCGCCCCCCCCGCTCCCGCTCCTGCACCGCCCCCGTCCACACGCCGTAATCGCGGGGTGTAATTATGCCCCGCAAATAAGCCGTGTGAACCCAGCCTTACAGTGAAAGTTATATAGTGACAGTATCTGATCCACTGGCTGAGGAGAGAGTGTCAGCGGCAGTGTCATCTACTGTTACTAGAGAGACCGTGTGTGAACAGGACCGACCTGTTATTGTCTGTAGTACAGATGACCTGAAGCCTCTGGGTGTTTGTACGTTGTCTTGTAGCCAATTAGGAGCAGAAGAACAAATATGTGAACGGGCAGTGCACAGATCTCTTGCTTAATTTTTTTACACCTAGGCCTGTAACCATGATAAGGAGAAAATCCTATACATCTGGAGCATAGAGTGTTTCACCGTCACCACAGCCGAGGATTCTTTACTGTAAGAGCGGTAACGCTATGGAACTCGCTGCCACAAAAGGTTGTGATGTTGGAGTCATTGAACAAGTCCAAGGCTTAGATGCCTTTCATGAAGAATATAATATTGCAGGTTAGGGTTGCTAGATTCTGGAGATAGACATATCTAGAGTTGGGAAGGAATTTTTCCTCTTGTTTGGGGCAATTGGCATCCACCTCAGATGGGTTTTTGCCTTCCTCTGGGTCAGCACTGTAAGATTATAGGACCTGTGTCTTATCTACTATGTTGCTATGTATCATAGTACAATGAGAATAAGGCCTCGTTCACACGGCTTATTTCGCCGCGGATTGGCGTCGTACTGCGCGCCGGATTTGCGCTGCAGTACGGCGCCAATCCGTCGCAGTAATTACGGTAATCCACTGCTCTCATAGAGAATCCGCCGCGGGGGGAGAAAGTGTCATGCACATTATCCAGGCGCAATACGTGCCATGGATAATGCAAGTCTATGGGGCCGGCGGGCCGCGCGCCCCCCGCCCCCGCCCCTTATTCAAGCCGGAATTGCGAGCGCAATCCGGCTCACAATTACGGCTTGAATAAGCCGTGTGAACATGGCCTAATAGTAACCAGCACGTTTATATTGTTCATAGAAACCAATGAAACCTAATCCTCAATGTCCCTCTCCCCTTTTTCAGTTATAACTGTGTGATAAGCATGACCCTTGCAGCGCTGATGCGCTCTAAGCCCAACCCCAACACCACCCCACGGTCCTTACCCTTCTCTGCTGTGACCCCTTGAAATGAACACATTCCACACAGATTGGATAAATTGGCCACAGCAGCCATTTTATTAACAAAATACAACATAAATAAATTGCCATATAAAAATATAACATAAACTCTCATATATATATATATATATATATATATATATATATATATATATATATATATATATATATATATATATATATATGCAACTCCATCACAACCCCCACATACCATTATATATACATATATATATACATACCTCAACATAAATATAATTACATATATATACCCATAGAACTGTAAACTTTAACTCCCAGAACACCACAACCAAGTGGGGCAGAGGTCCTTGGAACCAGCCAACCTACGACCTGGCGACCAAATCCCCGAAGGGAACCAAAACACCACTTACCCCCAGCCGTACTCCACTGGCTCGGGGGTCCTAAAGCCATACAAGATGGCTCACCCATTTTGCTCTGCAGGGATTCCAGCCTGCAAGAGCCCACCACCTTCGCCAGGTCGATTCACCATTCACCAAACCATGAGGGGAATCATACCCCGAATGACTCCCTCACCGTATCTCCTCGTCCAATTCCAAGAACCCCCGCCGCCAACGACTACCATGACGACCTCAGACTTGCTCCCCCTAAAAGACCAACTAGGGAGGGAGGGTGGGACAGCTGAATCCTGGCGCGCAAGTGCCGCACGGCCGGAAGGGGAGGTATTAATACTCCTCATCACTTCCACTCAGCCTCCGCTTCCGGCCGCACGTACACCGCGGCTTCAGCCGCGCCCAGCCCGCCGGGTCATGGCGCGCCTCCCCCCAGGGGGCGTGGCCCGGTCCGACGCGCTGCTAAATGGTGACCATTTAAGCTAGGAGAAAAGCAGGGGAATAAATAGCATTGATTGGGCCTCATAGCAAAATGAGATGGGCACCAGCACCAAATGACAGGAAAAGGAAGCAATATGAATAATACCGCCATATATCAGAGATCCCTCATAGTGGTGCTAGACAGCCACTAACTGGTTATTCACTATAATGAGGTACAATGGTGTTTACCTGAATTTGCCCCATCAACCTCTGGAGACCAGGACTAAGGACGTGCTCCGAAACGCGTCGGTCTTTTTGTTGCTTCTATATCATGCCGCACTTATTGGTGCGATCCATTTATTGAGAGCTGAATTATGTCCTATATTTTAAATGAAGTTATAATAAAATGAGAACGTTTTAATCTACATCTACGCGGTTACTCGGAAGAAGCTGGCTATACCCTTGTTTTTGGATTGCCTGTTTGGGGTGTGGACTCCACCCGGCCGTGCTCCTGAGGACCAAGCTGCAATGAGAGTCGGGTGAGCTGATCAATGTGTGTTTGCTGCCATCAACCTCTGGGCCCCATATCACAGTGAAAGTTATACTGACAGTATCTGATTCACCATCTGTGGAGTGTCAGGGGCAGCATCGTCTACTGTTAATAGAGAGACCGGGTGTGAACAGGACCGACCTGTTATTCATACCTCCCAAGTGTCCCTATTTTGGAGGGACAGTCCCTATTTTTAACCCTTGTCCCTCTTAGCTCTATAAATGTCCCTCTTTTTCATTAAGGAAACAGATTTGCATCAATAAACTGACTTGCTGTAAAAAGTATCTGATTGCTTCCTTGCTGTAGATTGCATAACACTTTACTTAATATCTCATCATTGGATACAAAGCAATCCTGAAAATGTGTCCCTATTTGCCTGTCTTGTATGTGTTTGGGCGTGGTTAGAGGCGTGTCTTGGTGTGATGTCATGTTTTGGGTGTGGTTAGAGGCGTGGCCTGATTTGTCCCACTTTGCAATCTCTTAAAGTTGGGAGGTATGCTGTTATTGTCTGTGGTACAGATGACCTGAGGCCCCTGGGTGTTTGTTAGTTGTTTTGTAACCAATTAGGTGCAAATGTTCATTAATGTGAAATACAGTGCACAGATCTCTCCTGTGATCTTCTTACACCTTGGCCTGGCAAGGAGGCATCTTATACACTTAGGGCAGGGGTGGGCAATTCATTTTCCCATGGGGCCACATGAGAAATTGGGATGGTTTTAGAAGGCCAGACTATTATATTTTACTCAGTTCTACCCAATACCTATATATTATAGACCCCGGAGTCGATTGCTAAGCTCCATTCAATCCACTGGGGGCCTTAACAACCGGCTTAAAGACTGTTAGCGACTTCACACGCAGTAAGTAATATGTCCCCCAGTATAGGTAATAAGGTCTCCAGAAATTTTATATATTCCCAGAAGGAAAAAAATTTTAATTTTTTTTCCCCAGGAATTTTATATGCCCCCAAAGGGGTAGGAAAGGTTAATGAAAAGATTAAAAATTATGGTCCCCCAGCAGGTAATAGTAGGTTATATGTCCCCCAGAAAGTTATATGGGGTTTGGTTATGGGTCCCCCCAAGTGGGTATATAGGTGGGGTTATGGGGTCCCCAGCGGGTATATAGGCAGGATATGGCCCCTAGTAGGTATATAGGCAGGTTATAGGCCCCCAAAGCAGGAAAAGGGGTGGGTTTTAAGGCCCCCCAGTGGGAATATGGGTTTGGTTTAGGTCCCCCTTTTGGGTAATAGTGGGTTTTAAAGGGTCCCCCAGGGGTATATAGGGGGTTTAATGGGTTTCCCTAGTAGGAATATAGGGGGTTTAGGCCCCCCCGGGTAATAGGAAAGGTTATAGGCCCCCCAAAAGTAGGTTTATGGGAAAGGTTTAAAAGGCCCCCTTTTTGGTAAAGGGGAAAAAAAGGGGGGGGTTTTTTTTAAATTTATTTAATTTAATGGTTTGGGTTATAGGCCCCGGGGGGGGGTTTATAGGTAGGTTTGGGCCCCCCAAAAATTTTGGTTTTAAAATAGGAAAAGATTATACCCCCCAAAAAGAAAAGGGTTTTTTAGAAAAAGGTTTTGGGGTCCCCCAGTGGGTTCCCCTTGGGTTTGGGTTTATGGGGTCGCCAGGGGGGTATATAGGTAGGGGAAATTATGGGTTTTTCCCCCAAGGTATATAGGAAAGGTTATAGGTCCCCCAGGGGGTTTAATAGGGGGGTTATAGGCCCCCCAAGCAAGGGAAATTAAACCCCCATTTGGTAAAGGGGGTTGGGTTTTAAAATATAGTAGGTTATAGGTCCCCCAGTTAAAGGTAATGGGTTGGGTTAAAAAGGCCGGAAACCCAGTGGATAAAAAAGGTTTAAGGTTTTAAAACCCCCCCAAAGGTATATGGGCAGGTTATAGTCCCCCACAGGTATATAGGAAAAGAGAGATGGGCGAATTGATTCTAACGAATTTGGAATTCTTTTTAGAATTTCAGGAAAATTTGGGTTTTTGGGAACGAAGCCCGAATTTGGGGTACTTGGGGTGAACAAAGTGTGCTTTTGATTGATAAAATGGTTTGCGAACATGGCTTTAACATTGGCAAAGAACTCTGGGGGAAAAAGGGGGCATAGCCTTTCCCTTTTAACTGTGCAGGGGTGAAACCAATCAGAGCCCGGGCGGGATTCTGTGACTTCAGGGGAAATATAAAAATTCCCGGGGCGAGGGGGAGCTCAACCCTCTCACTTTTACTATGGGGAAAGGGTCTGCCGCGGCTGATTGTTTACTGAAGAATGATTTTTATAAGCGTTTTTTGGGGGGGTGTTTCAGTTTGTCCAGGGGATTTGTTTTTTTTAATTTTTCTTTTTTCGGGTTTTTTTGGGGTATTGGATCTGAAATCCAGTGTGCTCCACTGCTTCTCTTTATACTTTTTAATTTAACCCAAGTTAAATTAAGGGGGTTAAATTCCGTTTATTCATTTAAAGAAACAGCGTTTTTACAATAAAAAATCCCCAACTTCATTTTTGCTCCCAAATTTTCTTTTGCGAAATTTACATCCGGGGGTTTAATTAAGCGTTTTTTTTCTGCTTTTGGTGACTCCAAAAAAACTGTTTTTTTTTCCCCGCCAAAAAAAAAATTTTTCCCTGTAAAAAATTTTTCACAACAAAGGTTTAAATTACAATTTTTTCTTTTGGGTTGTGTTTGCGTTAAAAAAACACGCCATTGTAACCGTTTCCAAAGCTCGTATTTTTTGGGTCAATTTTTTGGCGTTTTTTTAACATCCAGGGGTTAAATTTAAAAGCGTTTGTTCTGCATTTTACTCAAAAAAAGAAACTTTTTTTTTTCACCGCCACAGAAGAAATTTGTAGCAAAATTTCTTTCCAAAGGTTAATTAAGCCTGTTTGTGCTTTTATTTTTGGTAAAATACACAAAATTTTTTTAAAAGGGCACATAAAAAACAATTTTTTCCTCCCATTTTTTGGAGCGCAATTTATACCCAAAGGGGTTTTAACCAAACCCTTTTATGGGTTTTTTTTGGAGTAAAATACGGGTGTGTATTTATCAATAAAAATTATCTTCATAAAACAGGGGTCTGACATTTTAGAACAAACATTTATGTCATTTCAGAGAGGGGGCAGGCTCTTCACCCCCGAAGGGGCAGTGGCACAAACATTCCGGGGGCCCCCCCCGGTCGCAGCACAGAAAGGGGACGTCGGGGCAGGGGTCACTGGGTTTAGGCCAAAAACGCCGCTGTCATTAGCGGCCTGTTTTGGGTTCAAACCCCAAAAGGTTTGATTGGTTATTATTTCACCCCTTTTCCCTCCCAGATTACATCTAAAAACCCCCAGCCAAGAGTCGGTGGGAACGCAAACAACCCTTTTTTGGGGCATGGCCCGGGAGCGGGTAAGGGGGCCCTCACCTGTCCTCAAGCCCCCCTCTGTCCCTTGGGGTTTTCCCTCACCAAGATTATATTTTGGTCTGGGCCCAGCGCCATAAAATGGAGGTTTGAAAAAATTTTTGAGGAGGGCATTTCCAGCGCTACTTGGAAGTAAAAAATGGGGCCAATATCCCCTTTTTCTTGAGTGGGCGGAAAAAGTATAAAATTTGAAGTGCATGGGAGGTCATTTTGTGGGGGTCACCTCGGGAAATACCAAGCCCGGTGATAGGACAGCGTGAGGTAAAAACACAAATAGATGATAATGAACCCGACCGCACTTTGGGACCCGGGTGGGGAAAGGGTTCACATCGTCAGGAGAAGAGGGCTTCCTTGCGCTCAGGCAGCGCCCCACCAAAAAAGTTGGGTTTGTGGCCGTGGTCACCGGGATAGCACATTGTGAGGTGGGGACCCAAGGGGCCCGGGGGAAAAAAAACCCCTTTTTCGCAGGTCCAAGAAAGTAGCGGAACGGGGGGTCAGCGAGGAGCGGGGGCAGAAGCCCACTCAGTGGGAGGGTTGGGGGTAAAAAATCCGTTTCCCCTCGGGGGGTTTTGGCATTTTCTTTGCAAGACCCCGGGAGGAGCCGAAAAATGGGTATATTTTAGAATCTGTAAGCAAAAATAAAAGCTGGCCGGGGGAGCAAACTTGGGGAAAACCACGGCCCTCTTTCAACACAGCAGCGTCAAAATCCGGTGGCCGGGGAAAAAAGGGGGCTCAGATGTGGGGTCCTTTCCTCCCGGGGCCGCGGGCAACGCGCAGCACAGGCCCAGGGGCCCGCAGGGCCATTGAAAGGCCGGGTTAAGGCTCCCCCCACCTCTGCAAAAGGGGCACTGTTTCTTTTTGACACCCCGGGTTTTCCCCCCATCCGGGGGGGTGGGGGGGGGGGGGGCGTCCCCCCTTTGGGCCCTGCCTTCCGCCAATTGGGGCCACCCCCCCTTTCCGTTCCAATTTCGAGGGCGGGAAATTGAAAAAAAGGAGCCCAACCCCAAAAAAAAAATGGGAATTTATTTTGGTTTTTCCTTCAACCACCCCTTTTAAGGGGGGTTGGCATGAACCCCGGGGAACCTTTTCCCCCCACCAAAAAAAATGTCCCCGCCCCTTTTCCGGGGCCCCTTTCCACCTTTTCCCCCCACCCACCAACTCCCCCTCCAAAAATTTACGGGCCACTTTATACCACAGGGTTTTGGCCACAGTTTTTCCACGCATTTCTAACCTGGCTTGCCTCGGCAAAAGAAGTCAAAACAGGGGGGGAATTTTTCCTCCCGCCCTTGCAGCAAAAAAATCGATGTGGGGCTTTCCCCCGGCCAATTCCCAAATGGGGAACCAGGGTTTAGGGAAAAATGGGGGGAAACATGGGGGGCCCGGCGCTGACCGAGGAGGGATGGTCCAGGGCGCCCTGAAAGGGCCCCTGTTTTTCAATCGGGTTTTGTAAAAAAGGTTCCTGAAGTTTCCCCCCATTTTTCAGAAATTTTGGGAAAATGGCCGGGAAAAAACTGGGGCATGAAACTTTTTTTTTTTCCTAAAAAACCCCGGGAACCCCCCTCCTCGATTTGGGGCGGGCCGGCAGAAGGGGCCCCTCCCCCCCCACCCCCCATTTTGATAGGCGATTTTTCCCCCCCCCGGGGAAATTTTCCACCCTTTGGCACATTTTTTGGAACCGACTGTATGAACAAGAAAGGCCCCAATTAAACGATTTTTTATTTTTTGGAATCCAGGCGACGGGAAAGTACTCCCCTGTGTAATTTTTGGAAGTCAGCCATTTGGAAAGCTCATGCGTGACCCCTTCCGTTTTTTTTGAGGCCATTGAGGGGGCCAACGTTTTTTTTGTAAGTCCCCCGGATTTCGGGATGAAAAACGTCTTTCCCAACTGCTTCATGCCCCGGGAAAACAGATGCTAAAAAACCCTGTTGGGCGGGGGAAACGGGGAGAGTGGCGACTACATCTCGGGGGGCCAACATGACCCGGGGGGGAAATGAAAGGGAAGGGGGAAGGAGGGGGACATTGGACAGAACCCATTGTCGGAAAAAAATGAGTGGAATTTTTCCCGGGGTTTAAAAAGAGGAGGAGCGGGAGCACGGTGGGGGGAATTTTGGAAATTGAGAAGAAGAGGCAGCAGCCCCCAAGCCCCGTGGTTACATTTTCGGGGAATTGGGCAACCCCCTCGGGAGTCCGGGTTTCCCAAATTGGCCCGCAGCTTTGGCAGGATTTGCCTGGCAAAGGCCACCAATAGTCAAAACCGGGGTTTGACTTTTTCCCTCTCCACCCAAAACCCCCCTCGCTCCCGGGGGCCCCAAAAAGGGAAACCCTTTTTTCCCCCAGCTATTGAGAGGGAGGAAAAAAAAACCAAATATTAGGGGGGGGGGGGGGGGGAAAGGGGGGGGGGGGGCCCTCCGAAATCTTTGGGCCGCTCCCCTTGCCCCCCGGACTTCCCCCACAAACCCCGGGGGGTTCCTTTTTAACCCTCCACGAACCCCTTCCCGCGGCTGCCGGGGGAAGGTGGGGGGGTGGGGGCAGTACCGCCCCCAAACACAGAAACCAATTTCGGGGAGCATTGATGACAGCCCTTCAACCCCCTAGTGGGGGGGTTTCCCCCGCACCCGCAGGCCCGGAGGACCTTTAATCCAACCCCAGGGGGGTTGGCCCTAGGGGAAGCCCCAAAGGCCACCCCAAAAGTTAAAAGATCCTTGGACTACTGGGCGGGCCAAACGGGAAAGTGGGGGCCCGGCAATTTGGGGGGGGGGATTTTGGGCAGTGGAGAAGCTTTTCCCCTCCCCGGCCGGGAAGGGGTGGGCATCAAAGCGGTTTGGTTCAGTGCGGCGGGGGCCATCGTTACCCCCCGAGGAAACCCGTTTTGGCCCCCACGGAAATGGGAACACTGACCATTGTAAGTTTTAATCAGGCGTGGATGGGGCCGGGTTTTTTCCAACACCAATCCCTTTGGCTTCGATAAAAATTCACCTTTGACGCCTACCCCCAAACTGTGGAAATGAGTCGGGGTTTTCAAACTACCTGCCCAGCCACTTTTCTGATCCCGGGGCCACCCCCTGTTTGCCAAAACATCTCCCTGAAGTTTCCCCAAATCTGCCCAACAACCATCTTTACCAGGGACTGGTATTGCCCCCCACCCCACACTTGTCATTGTCCCCAACTGTCTGCCTCCTTTCCCGGGGCGGGTGGCTTGGGCCTTGCCGTGGGGGGGGGGGGGGCCCTACACCACTGTGCCCAATTGCCCCGCCCCTCTGTGGCCCTCTCCGGGGTTTTTGGGCCCCCCAACCCCCCCAAGAAGGGGTCATTGTGCCATTTGTTTTCCCGGGGGCCCCCCCTTTGCTTGGTCCCCTGCGTGGACCCTCCAACCATTTTGTTTTCTTTTGTCCCCTTACCCCCGGGGGGGGGACCTTTCCGGGTTTTTCCCCCCCACCCCCCAGAATGTAAAATTGTGCCCCCCCCTGACCTCATGCTCCCTCCCCGGCCGGGACCCCCGCTCTCAGTCCCAGGGTTTGCCCCCCTTTTTTTGGCCCATAAATTTTTTCCCTTGTTATTGGGGGGTCCCCCGCTCCCACGAATGGGGTTCTTTGTTTTTTGGCCCCCCCTTTTTTCCCTGACCTCATGCTGCTGTGGCTCCCCGCCGCCCCCTCCCCCAATTTTGTAAAATGATTGCCCCCCTGAGCCTCAGTTTTTGGTTTTTTCCAGCTTTGGGCGGGCCATGACTTTTTTCGGGGCAACTTTCCCCGGGGTTTCAATTTTTTTTTGGTCGGTTTTCCCCCTCTTAAGTGCCCAGGGAAATTTTTTATGTGAAGCATTCTAAGGCGGCGGAAAGTCATTGGTGTTACAAAAAACACAACATTGATGGAAGACCAAACCCCAAGTCCCTCTGCATATTTAACATGGCACAACTTTTTCCCCCGCACCCGGCGGGGCTCCGGGTGCACCCTTTTAAAATTGTTTTTTTTTTTTAACGGGGTTTTTCCCCCCCCAAATTTAATTCGGAACAAAAGTTTTTTTTTTGGGGGGAAATTTTTCGGGAATTTTAACAAAACCAAAATTGGGAAAATTTTCCCCCATCCAATAGGGGTAGGTTATATGCCCACAGCATTTAAGGGGGGCTAATTTAAAAATAAAAAAACCAAAACCAGAAACTCACCTTTCCCCCACTTTTTCCTGCACAGGCAGCGTGATGTCATCAGGCCGTGCAGGCAACACTCCCACGCCACCTGTTCTGCGTACTCCAGTGAGCCACAAGCAGGCTTGCGGCTCACCGGAGTACTCTGCGGAGCAGAGAGCCCTCGCTCTCTGCCCCGCAGAAGCCTGCAACTGTATGTGTGCCCAGAGGACACACATACGGTTAGTCCCTGGCGCCGCTGCCATCGGCGATCGAAAACGTCACAAGCCGATAGCTTAGCGACTGGTATCAACTTGGGACTCTAACGGTCAGCAGATGGCGGCAGCGCCATGGACTACTGAGTTGCATGTAATGTCGGGAAATCTCACACGGGCTGGTCACAGCTAGTTAGAGGGCCGGACACAGGTCTGACTCATGGGAAAGAAGGTTTCACCATCATCATTGATGTGTATTCTTTACTGTAAGAGCAGTGAGACTATGGAACTCGCTGGCACAAAAGGTTGTGATGGTGAATTCATTAAGTTCAAAGAGGTTTTATATGCTTTTCTTAAAAAAAATTAATATTACAGTTTATGGTTACTAGATTATGGAGATAGGACACTGATCCCAGGATTTATTCGGATTACCAGACTTGGAGTCGGAAATAAATTTTTCCTTGTTGGGGAAAAATGGTATCCGCCTAATAGGGGTTTTTGCCATCCTCTGGATCAACACAGTAGGGTTATAGGTTGGATTCAATGGACCTGTGTCCTTTACCAACCTTATCTACTATATTACTATGTATCGTAGTGCAGTGAACAGAATATTGTTACCCAGCACTTTTATATTTGTTCTTAGAAACAAATGAAACCTAATCCTAAATGCCCCCCTCCCCTTTTTCAGGTATAATTGTGTGACAAACAAAATGGCCGCCATTAAAGCATGGACAATAGATGGGAGTAACTAGCATTCATTGGGCCCCATAGCAAAATGAGATGGGCCCATCACCAAATGACAGGAAAAGGAAGCAATAATTAAAGGTATAAATAATACCGCCATATATAAGAGATCCCTCATATTAGTGCTAGATAGCAGATAGCCACCAACTGGTTATTCACTACAATGAGGTACAGTGGGTTGCAAAAGTATTCATACTCCTTGAACTGTTCCGAATTTTTAAGCGTTAAAGTCGCAAACTTATACGTATTTTATTGATATTTTATTTGATAAAGCAACACAAAATTTGCAAGCGTTTGTAAGTGTAAAGAAAATGATATGCGCTTTTCCAAAGTTTTGTAAATTAAAAACTGAAGTGTAGAGTGTATATGTATTCAACCCCCTAAATAAAATCCAGTGTGACCAATTGCCTTGAGAAGTCACCTAATTAGTAAATAGAGTACATTTGTATGTAATTTATCATCAGTATAACTCCAGCTGTTTTGTGAAGGCCTCAGAGGTTTGTTAGAGGATATTAGAGAACAAATAGCATCATCCCCCCCCCCCAACACACACACACACACTTCAGATAGCTTTGGGATCAAGTTGTGGCAAATTGTATTGCAGGGTTGGGTTTGAAAAAAATAGGCCAAGTTCTGAACATTTCACGTAGCACTGTTTAATTAATCTATAAATGGTATGGCACAATTGCTTACAGGCCCAGCACAGTGTGGGCAAGTCACACTGAGCCGCCTGCTTCCTGACCTGGATAAATTTTAGGTATCAATACTGAAGCCGGTGCTGCTCCTACCTTCTTTTAAGGTGAGAGCGGTGCTGTTGTGGAGGAAGAGACTGCCACGATGGGCCACTCCTTGATAGTGGCAGCATCTTGTTGGACAGTGACGAGCCACTCCATGCAATGTCTTGACTTCTGATGCTGCCAGTCCAAAACTGAAGCATGGAGCAGTCCACCAGGGCAGCGCTCTGCAGTGGCAGCTGCTCAACTATTAAAAGAAGGTAGGAGCAGCACCAGCACATGGACCAGGCGGACCAGTCGCAAATGAGCTTCTGCCTAGCGAAGCTGCCTGCTCCTATGGGCCCTCTCCATATAGAAGGCCTGGTAAGTAGGGTTTTTGTTAAGTTTCTTGCTTTACTGCATATCTACTTGAGGCCTTGACTACCTATCTACCTTCCTGGGGCCTTGCCTGCCTATCGAGTAACTTCCCTGCCTACCTATATACCTAGCTTTGTCCTTACCCTTATTGGTGGCTTACATATATATCGAATAAGGGTGAGTTGCCTACCTAGGTGTCACGTCAGAGGAGGTGCAATGGGCCCTGACTGCCACCCAGCCCACTGTACCTGCCTACTTGGCGTGCTGCCCCAGGCGGCAGACCCCAACTGGACGACAGTCCCTGCTCTGCTAAGTGCAGGGCCGTCAGGGAAACTCAAGGTCCAACAGTCCGGGTCGGTCACAGTACGGGAACATATATGCCAAGAAACGTAAGCCAAAAGAATAGTCAGAAACAAGCCGGGGTCTAAACACGGTCAGGAGCGCAGTACAATGTCGAAGGCAAAGGCGAGGTCATTAAGTGAGCCGAGGTCAGAAATCAGGAGAGCAAAAACCAACAGGCAACACAGGAAAAAGCAAGGGGAAACCTTTCTCAGACAAGGACTAAGAGAAATGAGGGAGTTTAAATGAGGTGCCCGGAGACCGCCCCAGCAGACGATTGGTGCGGCCTCCGGGCCCTCCTATTGGCCAGTGCGACACACCCTCTGACTTGATTAGGAGCCGAGCTTTCACTCCTAAGCCCATCAGCCTGGCTTCTCCCTGGGTGTGTCGACTGACAAGAGGGATTAACCCCTACCGTGCATTGCAGCTTCACGGCGGAAACGTGCACCGTGACACTAGGTACTCAATATGGTGCTTGCCTACCTAATAAAGGACACTGCTACCTAATATGGGTGGATATCTGTTTAATTATGTCTACCTAACTAAAAGAGGGTCTATCTATCTAAAGTAGTCCTACTTAGAATTCATACTGCCCTAGACACTTTCAATGCTTACTGTATCTTCCCTCTTGGTTAGTCAGACTAAAGCTGTCCAAACACTTTAGATAGTTGTCAGCCTAAGGTCGGGTAATGTTTCGTCTTTGGACTACGACGGACTCATTGGACTACTTCGGACCAGCGTTGGATCCTTTTCTTTAATAAAATGGTCAACGTGGGATGTTGTCGGGGAGTGTTTATTTAAATAATGTGTTTTTTATCAGTTTGGATGTTTTTTGAAATTACTTTTTTATTTCTACAGTGTTAGCAATAGAGGTTTCCGCAATACATCGTGTGAACATAGCCTATCACATAAAATATCAATAAAATACATTTAAGGCTTAAATCATCTCCCCTCGACGAGATCACAGGCTGCAAACCAATTGTAATTGGTAGCCGGGCCTAACAAAGGCCTTCATGGCTGCCATCTTACTACTCCTACTTCAACCTGCCATAGTAGAAGAGACAATATTGTACACTGTTCTGCAGTATATTACTATTGCACCCCCTAGTTGTCAAGTACCCTATGGGTATGTTCACACTGCGTTTTGGATCCGATTTTGGATCCGTTTTGGATCCGAAAATTGCATCCAAAAGCGCTGTGTCAATCGGAACCAAAACGCATCCAGCATGCAGGTGCATGTTTGGATGCGTTTTGTCTGCAGCAGGATTGCACCCTATAGTTTTAAATAGGGCGTCTGCTGCATCTTTTGGATCAAGAATTGACATGACAGTTCTTTGAACAGATCCGAAAGATGCATCAGAAAGACGCATGTAACCACGCACCGGCGATCACTCGTCTGAACGCTGATGCGTGTTTTACATTGAAAACAATGTAAAACACACTGCACATTGTTAGATGCGTATTTGGGTCCGTTTAGTGTCCAAAACTCGGACCCAAACACACACCTATAAACGTATGTAAATACGGACTCAA
The DNA here is from genome assembly GCA_025379985.1 of Phyllomedusa bahiana. NCBI lineage: Eukaryota > Metazoa > Chordata > Amphibia > Anura > Hylidae > Phyllomedusa > Phyllomedusa bahiana. Next base: position 11,515 of record JAODAL010035096.1, on the reverse strand, counting down.
CACGCTGTGTGAACATACCCTATGAGGACCTAATGTACGACTACAAAAAAAGTTTTAAGTGCCCCTCTTTTGCCATATTTCACATAACATAATTAAAAAAAGTAAAATATTTAAACATAATTGATATTTCTTTGTTTGTAAAAGTTTGGATTATTGAAATATAACATTATCCCGTTTAGTGAACACTGTAGAAAAAAAAGAACCACCCAATGCCAAAATTAAGTTTTTTTGATCATTTCACCTCCCCAAAACATTGAATTAAAAAGTGATCCAAAAGTCTCATACATCCCAAAATGGGACCAATAAAAACTACACTTCAGTCCTCAAAAAATAAATCTTCACTCAGCTCCATAGTGTCTATGGAAAAACAAAAAAGTAATTGGCAATTTTAAGAAGATAAAAGAGTTTTCATTTTTGTTTAGTAAAATAACATAACAACCCCCCCCCCAAAAAAATTGGTATTGCTGTACTCAAGAATAAAGAGAACATTTTCATTTTAAACAAAAAGTAAATTTCATAAACAATAAAGTCACACAAACAATGGTGCAACTGTATTTTTTTTCTCGTTCCACCCCACAAAGAATTATTTTTTTTTGGGTTTCTCATTATATGGTATGGTCAATAATATTATTAAAAAGTACATCTTGTCCCGCTAAAAACAAGCCCCCATATGTGTATGTGGAAGGAAAAATTTTAAAAATGTTATGCCTCTTGAAAGGCACGGAACAAAATAGAATTGCAACATAAATAAAAATCCCTGCGGCAGGAAGGGGTTAAGCTGCAGATTTAGGCGCCTATATTTAAAAGATGCAGCCTGTCAGCTACATCGCCCTTTTACCCATATCACACCCACGTGAGGTGAAAGACGATCCTGAGCCAGGTTCATGATTAATTCAGCTGCAGACTGCGCGCCAGGACTCTCACACTGCAGCAAGTCCAGAAATAAGAACCGTTTTAAAGAACTCATTCTTCCAGCAGTTAAAGACTTAACTATCAGAGATAAGATTTTCTGTGTCAAAGGATCAGAGATCATAAAATGCCAGCAGGTACGGATAAAACGTACGCGCCTTATTATCCTTCTGCGAGGCAGGTGACGGGAGCAGCAGCTACAAGGAAATATAATAGAGTCAATGACATTCCCAGTGGCAGCGCAGTATAAGGCAAATGTTCACACGGCTTAATTGCGGGACGTAATTACGCCCCGCAATTACGCCGTGTGCCCGGGGGGGGGGCGGGACGGGGGGAGTACGCAGGGGGCCGGCACTTTCCCCGCCCCCTTGACTATCACTGCTAGCGGCGCGTATACGCCCTAGAAAGTGACAGGTGAATTTTTCTCCCCGCCCGGCGATTCGCCGGGCGGGGAGAGACAGACGTAATCCATAGTTCTCTATGAGAACTGTGGGAAATTAAACCCTAATGAATGGGCCGTTTTCGGCCCGTAATTGGCGCACTTCAGCGCGTAATTACGGACCGAAATACGGCCCATTTTAAGCCGTGTGAACATGGCCTTATCCGTAATCCCTCTTCCTCTTTACAGATCTGGAGTCTCCTCATTAGCTGTGCTCGTCTTCTGCAGGGCTGAAACTTCTTGTTAAATTGCACTTATGTACTGGAAACAAGTTCTGGATTGTCAGACGTTCTCAGTGACTGATGCCGAAGTAAAGGAATTTCTTTGTATTAACCCCATTTTTTATTTTGCTTCTTTTTCTCTCATCCTCACCTTCAAGAGTCATAACTGTTTAATTCATTTTTGTCAAAATAGCCATACTCGGGCTTGTTCTTTGCGGGATGAGTTTTATTTTCTAGTGGTACAATTTAATCCATTATATAGTACATAAGGAAGTGGGGTGGAACTGGAATAAAAAACCGCAAGTGTGCATTTGTTTTTCATTGAGCTAAATAAATTATATATGTTCTCTTTATTCTGCGGATCGGTACAGTTCTGGAGATGCCAGATTTATATTGTTTTTGTTATACTTTACTACTTTACTAATTTAAAAATTGCTTTGCCACTTTCTGAGACTTGCAAGCTTGCATATAGTGGCCACTGTATTAACTAATACCTCATATTTGATATTTTTCCAGTATGTCATTTTTTGCCCAAAAGGACTGGGGAGCAGAGGGTGTCTGTATTTTGTGTTGGATGGCTAAAAAGTGCCAGGCAGCCCATCCAATCGAGTAGTAGTGGCGTAATAGGCTGTAAGCCAGCATGGTGCACTACACGTATCTGCATTAATGGCACCCTTTTGTATCGCCTTATCTATATGCAATTATAATACCAGCAACCACCCCCCCCTATTGAAGGCTGTGAGTGGTTGTCTTATCGGCATTTTTGCATCTGTGCAATCTCCCCATGTATTATACTGTGGATATTCTGCATACTGTGTGAACAGATATCAATTTAATGTGCAGTTTAATTGTTCCCCTAGTGGTGAGGTGTGTGAGCTACTGCTCAGCAATCAGCTTCACCTGTTTATCTTTCCAAAGTAGAATAGGGGCCAGTGTTGCCTATTTACTGGGTTCAGTTTTCAGTCCAGCCTTTGAGCTGTAAGTATGGTGTTTTTTGAGTAATTAATGTCCCATTTTTTCTGTGTTTTTTCCACTTTCTGAGACCAATAACATTTTTATTTTCCTCTCTGAGGGCTGAATGCTGCCTTTTTTATTTTTGTGGGCAAAGTTCAAGTCTTTATTGGCACCAATGTGGAGTGTATGCAACTAATTGATCACTTTAAGGGTATGTTCACACGGCGTGTTGAGTCTGTGTGAACATACACTTTTAGATACGTGTTTAGATGCATCTGTCAGACCCTAAACAGAACCAAACACGTATCTAACAAATAGCAATGTGATTTTACGTTGCTTTTAACTTGAAACACGTATCGTTGTTCACACGAGTGATCGCTGATGCTTGTCTCACTGCATCTTTTGGATCCGTTACAAGAATTGACATGACGATTCTTGTTCTGAAAGACGCAGCAGGAGCACTATTTTAAACTATAGGGTGCGATCCTGCTGCATCCAACACGCATCCATACACGCAGCTGCGGGTTAGACACGTGTTGGATCCGCTGCGTTTTTGGATGCGATTTTTGGATCCAAAAACGCTGTGTGAACGGCCCATGAGGGTATGTTCACACGGTGTTTTAACAAGTATAACATTTGCTCCCTGGTGTGAACATTTATATGTAGTGATATAATGGGGGACATGTATGAAAACTGGCGCTGTCTTGCCAGTCCTATGTCTCTTTAGATTAGGGTAGCATCTGACACTAAGCATGAAAGTGTCTCATTTTATAAATGTTGTGAGACATCTTTGTGCCACAAAAATGTTTTAAAAAGTGTCTGCGCCAAAATTTGTCTCTGTCTCGCCACTTTGATATTGGCATGGATTAGTACGACATTTTTTGTGCCACATTCATAAATGTGTCTAATCTTATGAATGTGGCACAACATGCATCCTAAGAATTGGCGTAGACAAAAGTGTCGAGGATATCACATTTACGCCAGTTTTTGGCACACGGCAATTTATACAAATGTCAGACAGGGTCAATGACATTATGCCAAAAAAACCTGACACCGCCCTGTTCATTCAGGCCCCCAATTATATCCCTCACAATAATATCACCATATAGTAACTAAGTTGTAGCACCATTCAATTACCCTATACAAGATCCTATGGCTCCTAGTACGGCATTTTATGAGGTAATGCCCAAGGAGCGAAGAGTGATAAGTAAATGGAAGGCTATGTTCTGGAGCATTGGTGCACATCATTTTTCTAAGAGTCACGTTGTCATATTGTGCCTCTCCCAGGGGCCACAGTAAATCTTAGAAAGGTATTTCCCATCAGAGGCCTTCATAGCTCTTCAGTTGTAAATACTCAAAATGGCTGAGAGGTCTTGGTTCCACTTTAGGGTTGGCCAGAGATTAGAATGGATGGTCCCATACTGGGTTCTCCAGAAAGAGGACATGAGACACCTATTTTCATTGTAGTTTTGGGGGTTACAGAAGTGGCTGCTTTACAATTATAACCAGAGAGAGCAGCACACATATGTGGCCTCCTCTCCGTCATCTCCTCCTCTCTGGATTCTGGAACCTATCAGACATTTTTATGGTAAATATTGCATGATTGTGTCAGAAATAAATACTCCTATGATCAAGAATCCAGAGTTGATATAGAGTATTTTAAACCATTACGGCATAATGTGTTACCAATGGTTTTCTTGGTGACTGTGGTCCCAGCTGCCTTGAGAACATTAACAATTTCGCTCAGTGTAGTTTTAGGCTGATCTCTCACCTTCCTCATGAACAAGGATACCCCACGTGGTGAGATTTGTCATGGTGCCCCAGATCGATGTCGCTTGACAGTCATTTTGTATTTCTTTCCATTTTCTTACTACTGCACCACCAGTTGTCTTCTTCTCATCCAGCATCTTACTTATGGTTTTGTAGCCAGTTACAGCTTTGTACAGGTCTATGATCTTGTCCCTGATATCCTTAGAAAGCTCTTTGGTCTTGCCCATGTTGTAGAACTTAGAGTCTGACTGATTAATTGAGTCTGTGGACAGGAGTCTTTTATTAAGGTGACTATTTAAAACAGCTGTCTTTAATGCAGGTAACGAGTTGATTAGGAGTGTCTAACTGGTCTGTAGGAGCCAGAACTTTTAGGCCCTTTTCACACGGCGGATTTCGCCACAGGTTTGGCCGCGGGTTTCGGCATGGTTGCCGCGGCCAAAACCTCGGCCAAACCTCGCCTCAAACTCGCGTCTCCCGACGCGGCTTTGCGGCGCGATCGTGGCGAGGTTTTCCCCCATACAAATTAATAGGCAGGGCAAAAACCGCGCTGAGAATCGCGGCACATCCGCGCACCACCCGCGCCAAAAGCCGCGGCCGCCGCACTGAAGACTCGCTGTCAGAATTGACAGGAGACTTCTCACACACGCGCGCCAAAACTGCGCTGTGTGAATAGCAACGCACTTTCCCATAGTAAACCTTGTTATTGACCTGGGGGCTTTTGGGGCACGATTTGGACGAGGTTTTGGCTGCGGCAACCGCGCCCAAACCCGTGGCCAAATCCATCGTGGTAACATGCCCTTAATGGTTGGTAGGGGATTTAATATTTATTTCTCTCAGCAAAATGCAAATACATTTATAGAATTGATACGATGTGATTTTCTGGATTTTATTTTGGATATTCTATCTCATTGTTAAAATGAACCTACCCTTAAAGTTATAGACTGTTCATGTCTTTGTCAGTGGGCAAACTTACACAATCGGCAGGGGATCAAATAATTATTTCCTACACTCTATATACCACAGCTCTGTACAGTGCTTGTCATTATTTACAGTGGTCTCTGTCAGCGAAATTCCAGATTAATGTATCTGTATGTTTTAACGAAAACCAGAAAATCTGGAGGAAACCCAGGCAAACATGGGAAGAACACACAAACTTCTTGTAGTCCTTGCTGGGACTTGAAGCTAGGATCCCAGTGCTGTAAGACAACAGTACTAACTACTGAGCCACCCTGCTGCCCTGTGCTAACCCCTGAGCCCCCCCGGCTGCCCTTGTTAATCCCCTAGCCACCCGGGCTCCCCTTTGGGGAAATCACTAAACCCCCCTGCTCCCCTTTTCTATTTACTGACCCCCTGCGCCCTGGATTCACTGAGCCCCCCCGCTGCCCTGGTTCACTGAGCCACCCTGCGCCCTGTGAAAACCACTGAGCCACCCTGTTTGCCCTGTGTAATCACTGACCCAAACCCTGCTGCCCCTGGGGCTAATCATTGAGCCCCCCTTTTGGGCACTTGTTAATCCCCTAGCCACCCTGCTCCCACGGGTCCCAAATCACGAGCCACCCTGCTGCCCGGGTGCTAGTCACTAAACCACCCCTCTGCCCTTGCAAATTACTGACCCAACCATGCTGCCCGGGCTTTCATTGAGCCACCCTGTGCCCTTTTCAATCACTGACCCACCCTGTGCCCGGCTAATCACTGAGCCACCCGGGCTGCTCTGTGCTAATCACTGAGCCACCCTGGGGTTTTGTGCTAATCACTGAGCCCCCCCTGCTGCCCGGGGCTAATCACTGAGCCACCCGCTGCTCTGTGCTAATCACAAAGCCCCCCTCTGGCCCTGTCTAATCACTGAGCCCCCTGCCCCCTTGCTAACCCCTGAGCCACCCTGCTGCTCTGTGTTTAATCACTAAACCCACCCGCTGCCCTTTTCCTAATCACTAAAGCCACTCTGCTGCACTGTGCTAATCACTGAGCCACCCTGCTGCCCTGTGCTAATCACTGAGCCACCCTGCTGCACTGTGCTAATCACTGAGCCACCCTGCTGCACTGTGCTAATCACTGAGCCACCCTGCTGCACTGTGCTAATCACTGAGCCACCCTGCTGCCTGTTTTCGATTATGAATCGGCTACAAAAATGTGTCCTCTCCCTAATTTTCATAGGGAACTGATAAATGCTGTGAGAATGGGGAGAACCAAATAATTTCTAGTTACACAAATGTTCATTGACCTTCAGTCTCCTCTCATATGCCGTCCAGTATGAATACGGATAAAAACATGGATCTGACCAGAGACTGTCTACAGTCGACAGTGTAAAGTCAGACGAGATGGTCTTACAATGCGTCACGTATCATAGTGTTGATAAATCTGGCGCAGGTTAGAGCTGTCTAGTCTCACTTTACACTTTTTCTAAATTGGCTTCCTTTATGCCACTAACTGTGGCAAAACTAAGCCTTGGCGCTGACATCATTTCCCTTGTCAAATGAGGCACAGAAGTGTCTAGAAACTCTCTAAAACACAACATAAATGGACAACATTGGGCCTTATGCATACATGCCAACCCTCCCGATTTGGGCGGGAGTTTCCTGCAAATGGGAGTCACCTAAAGCCCCCCCCCGGAATGGTCAGTGAACCTCCCTCCGCCAGCAGGTCGCGCGGGTTCTTTAAATGAAGGCGGCGCCAGAGTAGCGTCAGGACGAGGGCGAGGACGAGGCGGGCGATGCTCACCAGAGGCTGCCGCGGCCGCCCACCTCACCCGCCCGGCAATTCGTTACAGCGGCCGCGCAGAGTCAGTTAGCAGCTGCACACTTCAGGGCAGCTGCTCGTACAGGAGGAGGCAGGAGAGATCGTTCCCCTCCTGCCTACTCCCGTGTATGTACTGCGCTCGCTGTACTCACACCCCATGCAACGCTGGATCCCCTCGGTCAGCAGCTTACGCCGGCCAAGGAGATCTACAGAGCTGAACACGCTGCAGGGAACCTGGTGAGGTAAGTAGTTTTTATTATTTTATTTTTATTATTAGCTATAGGGGCACTACCTGGCTATAGGCGCCACTACCTGGCTATAGTGGGGCACTACCTGGCTATAATGGGCCACTACCTGGCTATAATGGGCCACTACCTGGCTATAGGGGCCACTACCTGGCTAGTGGGGGCAGCTACCTGGCTATAAGGGGTCCTACCTGGCTATAGGAGTACTATCTGGCTATGGGGGCAGCTACCTGACTAGTGGGGTACTACCTGGCTAGTGGGGGCACTACCTGGCTATAGGGGGCACTACCTGGCTATAGGCGGCACTACCTAGCTATAGGGGCACTACATGAGTATTGGACGGCACTACTTGGCTGAAGGGGCACTACATGGCTATAAGGGGGACTACCTGACTAGTGGGGGCACACCTTGGCGATAGGGGCTACTACCTGGCTAGTGGGGGGGGCAGTTACCTGGCTATTGGGGCTACTACTTGACTATAGGGGCTACTACCTGGCCATAAGGGGCTACTACCTGGCTAAAGGGGGCAACAACCTGGCTAGTGGAGGGAGCTACCTGGCTATAGGGGGCCACTACCTGGCCACATGGGGTTACTACCTGGCTAGTGGGGGGCAACAACCTGGCTAGTGGGGGCAGCTACCTGGCAATAAGGGGCAACTACCTGACTAGAGGGGGCATCTACCTGGCTACAGGGTTCAAGTAACTACCTACAGGGGCCTATATAACTACATAATAGGAACCTATATTTCTACTTTTTGGCAGGCCTATATAACTACCTATATACTTAATAGGGGACCAAGGTACCCACCTATTGGGGGGGCCTATTAAATCTACTACCTAATGGGCGCTATACACCTAACCAAATTGTACCTACATACTGTCCTTAGGAAATTTTAACTACTTCCTATATTAGAAATACAAAACAAGACTCAAACTTGGTGCACAAATGGGAATCCCATAGCCGTTTGGGGGCCCTTTTACGGTTTGGGGCATAAAGGGGTCCTTATTACCATTTGGGCTGCTCTAGAGGGGGAGTTTATATAGAGATAGGAATTGGTCGAGAAGTGTTGATAAAGTGAGGAGTCTAAGATGTTTAGTTTTATGTAACCATCTACAGTGAAGAAGTTGTGGCGGAGAAGTCATCATGGCTCCTGGGACAGATGGAGAAAAAGAAGAAGAGAAAAGAGAAACAACGTCTTCAGAGATCAGCTCCTTAAGTGCCTCAATGTTACTTTATTATATGTCTGCAGAGCCTGTGTACACTGATATCTACCACTATATAATCACTGTATGCAGGGGCGTAACTACTGGGGTAGCAGACGTAGCAGCTGCCCCGGGGCCGGTAATCTGAGGGGGCCCGGGGCAGCCGCTATTACGTCTTCTACCCCGGTACTGCCGTTCCTGGGCCTGCCGGCAATGAACTTAACAGATCATTGCAGCGGGCGCGAAGCTGAGGGGCCCGGCGCATGCTGCCTCTGAACGCCCGGGCACTCCAGCCCGAGCGTTCAGACGCAGCGCTGCTCCGTGGTAGCAGAGTGGAGCGCATCCGCCACTCCGGTCTGCTCCTCTTCCGGATAGCAGGCGCCGGCTCTCAGTGATCACGTGGGCGGCGCGATTACGTCACATGATCACGCTGCCCGCGCTGAGCGCAGCGGCCGGAGCGCATCGGAGGAGAGTGGACCGAGGTAAGTAACCTATTTCTTATTTTACCTGCCCTGCCTGCCTGTATTGCCCACCCTGCCTGCCTATATGCCGCCCACCCTGCCAGCCTATATACCCCTGCCTGCCTATATGCCGCTCACCCTCCCAGTGCCGCCCCCCTCAGCCTATTACCCCTGCCTGCCTAATGCCCCCCCCCTGCTGTAAAAAACCCTGCCTGCCTATATGCCGCCCACCCTGCCAGCATATATACCCCTGCCTGCCTATATATCGCCTGCCCTGCCTGACTATATACACCTGTCTGCCTATATACCGCCCACCCTGCCTGACTACATACCCTCCACTATATCCCAGCCCCCCCTGCCAGCCTATATCCCCTGTTTTTTCTATATATAGCCCCCCCTGCACATTACCCCTGCCTGCCTAAACCCGCCCACCCTGCCTACTTATCCCCTGTCTCCCTAATACCCCCGCCACCCTCCCTGACTAATCCGCAGTTGCCTATTCCGCCCCCCTGCCTCCCAAAATTTATTCCCCCACCCTGCCTGCCTATTAAGCCCACCGCCGCCTATATCCCCCTGCCTCCCTATATGCCGCCCACCCCCGCCTTATACCCCCGCCTCCCCTATATGCCGCCCCCCCTGCCGGCTATATACCCCTGCCTCCCTTTCCCCCACCCCTCCTGATAATCCCCCTGTTGCCTTTACCCCCCCACCCTGCCTGATACTACCCCTCCCTGCCTTTTTCCCCCCCCCACCCTCCTGACTATACCCCCCGTCTCCTTTTAACCCCCCACCCGCCTGACTATAAATCCGTTGCCTATATACAGCCCCCCCTGCCTGACTATATACCCCGTCTCCCTATAACCGCCCACCCTCCCCTGACTTAACTCCTGTTGCCTATTACCCCAAACCCCTGCCTGCATATACCCCTGCCTGCCTATATCCCCGCCCCCCTCCTGCCTATATTACCCCCCCTCCCACCTTATACCCCGCCTTTCTAATGCCCCCCCACCCTGCCACCTATATACCCCGCCTGCCTATATGCCCCCCCCCTGCCGGGCTTTTTAACACCTGCCGCCTATAAACCCCCCCCCCTCCTGACTTATCCCCCCTGTTGCCATATCCGCCCACCCGCCTGATTTTAAACTCCTGTCTCCTTATACCCCCCCCCCTGCCTGACTATATCCCCCGCCTGCCTATATAAATTTTGTCCCACCCTCCTGCCGATATATTACCCACCCTGCTTGTATATCCCCCCTGTTCCCTATAATAGCCCCCTTGCCTGCATTTACCCCTGCCCCCTTAAAGCCCACTCTGCCTCATAAAACCCCCTGCCTGCCTATATTAGCCCACTCTGCCTGCATAAAACCCCCGCCTGCCTAATATAAGCCCACTCTACCTGTATATATACCCCTGCCTGCCTATATATAGCCCACCTGCCTGGCATTACCCAACCTGCCTAATATAGCCCCCCCACCCTATTCCCCTCCTCCCTATTTTAAACCCACCCTGCCTGCCTAAAATACCCTGCCTCCCCTTTTTAACCCACCCTGCCTGCCTTACCCCCTGCCTGTCTTTATGCCCACCCAGCCTAATACCCCCCGGCCTATAAACCCCCCCTTAGCCTGCTTTTAAACCCCCTTAGCCTCCCCTTTGTCCCCCCCTAAAGCCTGCTTGTATCCCCCTATGCCTCCCTAAAGTTGCCTACATTGTCCCCCCCTAAACCTGCCTGTCTACTTATTTGGGCCATATAGTACCCAAACCCTGCCTCCTCCCATATGGCCCCTAAAGCCCCCTATGGTGTGGGGGGCAGTTTCCGGGGATTTGGGGGTACTACTTGCTTTAAAGGGGGTAACCTGGCCATAAAGGGGTTTCACCTGGCTAAAGGGGGCAAACAACCCGGCTAGTGGAGGGTACCCGGCTATGGGGCCACTCCTGGCCCATGGGGTTATAAAATGGCTTTGGGGGGGGAAAAAACCTCTATGGGGGAGACCTGGCAATAAGGGGCAAATACCTGAAAGAGGGGGCATCTACCCCGGCTACAGGGGTTTAAGTAACTCCTAAGGGGCCTAAATTTTAAATACTAATGGAAACCCATTTTTTACTTTTTGGCAGGGCCCAATAAACCCAATACTTTTAGGGGGCCAAGGGACCAAACCCATTGGGGGGGCCTATAAATTACCTACCTAATGGCGCTATACACCCACCCAATTTTACCTACATACTGTCTTAGGAAATTTAATACTTCTTATTTGAAAACAAAAAAAAAGACTAAAAATTGGGGCAAAATGGGTCCCATAGCCTTTGGGGCCCCTTTTCTGTTTGGGGCATAAAGGGGCCCTTTTTCCATTTGGGGGTGCTAAGGGGGGTTTTTTAAAAGGAAAAAATTGGTAGAGATTGAAAAGTGAGGGGTCTAAGGTTTGTTTTGTAACATCTACAGTGAAGAGTTGTGCGGGAGAATTCATGGCGTTGGGACAGATGGAAAAAAAGAAGAAAGAAAGAGAAAAACTCTTTGAACCCCTGTGTGCCTCAGTTTTTTTAAATTTTTTAGTTTTTGGGCCTTTTGTACACTGATATCTA
>JAODAL010035095.1:0-43367 GCA_025379985.1 Phyllomedusa bahiana | reverse complement strand
CTATGTTAAAACGAGGTCAGTGTTTTTTCCCCACCCAAATCGAACCCCATCACATCCCAGCCAGGATTTCGCACACCCATCCCCCCTTCTCTATTCTGTAATCTGATTTTCCCTGGCCGCCAAATGGACAGGAAGCGCCGAAAATGGGCAATTTTAAAATTAAAAGAACCCACAGTTTTTAAACCTTTAAATTTAAATCGATGATATAAAAATTTCGTCACCAAAAAAAACCTTTTTTCCCGTTTCAATTTTTTGTCGAAAAAAATCGCTCAATTTTTAGTCACCGCAGTGTAACTTCCCCCTTTAAAATTTTTTTTTCCCCACAATCGCTTTTTAAATTACCTTTTTCCAAAACTGGGCTCTTCAGCTCTGTTTGCTGAGAAGGGGGTGGGTGTAAATGTGTTTGAATTGCACTCAGGGAACCCGGCCAGGAGGGACATCTCCAGGCCTTTCCTCCGGGGGCCGGATTTGGGAAAAAAAAATCACCCGGGGGGCACTAAGCTCCCCAGCAGCCCAAATAAAATTTCCGCTAAAAAAAAGACCTTTGTTCTCGAAAATTGCCACCTTTTTTAAAATAAACTACACTTTTAAAGCTGCTTTCAAAAAGAGGGGTTTTTGGTGCTTTTTTTGTGGTTTTTTTGGGGGGTTTTTTTGTGCAGAAAGGCAGAGCATTTTAATGCTGAAAACCTTTTTCTGCACAAAAAGAAACGCATCAAAAATGCCCCAAAAAACCGCTTGTTTTGGGGACCCCCCCCCTACACACACCAAGAAAGAAACAGGGGTGCAGAAAAAACCCCACGTCACAGATTCAGGTGTGCACCGCTTTACAATCAGGGAAAAGCCCACACTGCACAACTAAGCACCAACAAAAATTTTCCCCCAAAACCACCCAATCAATCCCCGGGAGCCCGGGTAAACCATCACATGAAACACCCACTGATAAAACACAGAAAGTAAACTTACCCCTGACAGCAGGACTCACAGGAGAGCCCCTTTTGATGGGAGTTGTTCCTTCTCCTTTTCCCCCTTCGGCCCAAACTCCATGACGTTTTTCGCCCCTGTAGAATTTACCAAAATACACCCTTAAAACTCCTCTTTTTTCCAGCACTTTCCTTCAATTCCCAATCCTGAAAAACCCTCCCCATCCATAGACCCCCCCAAATAGTAAGGTCCCCCTTCGGGGCCCCCACATGAAATTTGGGTACCCCAAAAGGGCGTAGATAGACCCATTAGGTAAGTAGCCAGGGCCTTCCTCCTTAAATTTGGTGGGTTAGACGGGGCCAAACCCCTTTTAAAATTAGCCAGGCGGGGGCCAATTTAAACAGCCAGGAAAGGAAAAAAGTCATTTTACTAGCCATCAGCGGGGGGGCCTTTTTAGCCGGGGCAGGGACGGGGTATTTTACTCCGGGCAGGGACGGGGCCATTTTCAAGCCGGCGGGGACAGGGCCATTACTACCAACAAGGCATTGCCAGTTATTACCAGGGGGGCATTTTTAAAAAGCCAGGCAGGGGGAAAAGGGCCCATTTTTAGCCAGGAAAGGGCCATTTTTTAAAGCCAGGGGGCCCGGGGCCCAATTATTACCAGGGGAAACCCGGGTTATACCCGGGGGCAGGGACGGGCCCCAGTTACTAGCCAGCGGGGGGACACTGGCAGTTTTTAACCGGGGGGGCCAAAGTTACTAGCCAGGCGGGGACATTTTATTGCCGGGGGGCCCTTTTATTACCCAGGGGCCGGGATTTTTAGCCAGGGGGCCCGGGGGCCCCATTTAATTACCCCGGGAAACCCATTTTAAATTAGCCGGGGCAGGGCCAGGGCCATTTTATTGGGCCCAGGGGGGGCCCCGTTATTAGCCAGGGGACCAGTTTTTAAACCAGGGGGCCAGGGCCCAGTTATTAGCCGGGGGAAACCCAAATTTTTTTGGGCCGGGCGGGGCCCAAAGGGCCATTTTAATTACCGGGGGGCCCGGGCCCCAGTTATTACCGGGGGGGCCCGAGGGCCATTTTTAGCCAGGGGACCATTTAAATTCCCCGGGGGCCCCATTTTTACCCAGGCGGGGCCAGGGCCAAGTTTTAGCCGGGCCCGGGCCGGGGCCAGTTATTGGCCAGGGGGGCCAGGGCCATTTAATTTGGGCCGGGGGGCCGGGGCCCATTATTAGCCAGGCGGGCCCCAGTTTATTAGCCAGGCAGGGCCAGGGCCAGTTATTAGCCAGGATGCCAGGGCCAGTTATTATCCAGGGGACCAGTTATTTGCCAGGCAGGGCTAGGGCCAGTTATTAGCCAGCCAGGGCCAGGGCCAGTTTTTAAACCAAACCCGGGGCCATTATTCCCGGGGGTACCAGTTATTAGCCGGGCAGGGCCAGACCCATTATTATTAGCCAGGGGACCGGGCCATTTTTAGGGGGGGCCCAGTTTTTAGCCGGGGGGCCGGGAAAGTTATTACCGGGGGCCCAATATTAGTGGGGGGGGGGGGGGGCCAGGGGGAGTTAAAACGGGGGGCCGGGGGGGTGGAACCGGGGGTTTTTGGGGGGGGGAAGGGAACCAGGTTATTTAAAAGGGGAAACCCATTTTATTACCGGGGGGCCGGGGGCCAGTTTTTTAGCCGGGGGGCCAGGGCCTTTTATTACCCAGGGGCCAGTTTTTAAACCGGGGAAACCATTTTTTTACCCGGAAAGGCCGGGGCCCAGTTTTTACCCGGGGCAGGCCGGGGCCCAGTTTTTTTAGCCAGGGGCCGGGGCCAGTTATTAGCCGGGGGGAAAGGGGCCCATTTAAATTAGCCGGGCGGGGCCATTTTTTGCCGGGCGGGGCCAGGGCCAGTTTTTTAAGCCGGGATGCCAGGGGCCTTTTTAATTATCCGGGGGGCCCGGGTTATTTGCCGGGCCAGGGCTGGGGGCCAGTTATTAGCCAGGAGGGCCAGGGCCTTATTACCGGGCGGGGCCAGTTATTAGCCGGGGGACCTTTATTACCCCGGGCAGGGCCAACCAGTTTATTACCCCGGGGAAACCGGGGCCCAGTTATTAGCCAGGGGACCAGTTATTACCGGGGGGCCAGGGCCATTATTAGCCGGGGACCAGTTATTAGCCAGGGGGCCGGGGCCCGTTACTAAAAGGGGACCAGTTTTTAGCCAGGGGGAAAGGGGCCCAGTTTTTAAATGGGGGGAAACCTTTAATTAGCCGGGGGGGCCAGGGCCAGTTATTAGCCGGGGACCATTTATTACCCGGGGGGCCCCCGTTTTAGCCGGGCAGGGCCATGGCCATTATTGGGCGGGGGCCCAGGGCCATTTTATTACCCGGGGGCCCAAAGTTTTTAACCCGGGGGGCCGGGGCCAGTTTTTTTAAGCCGGGGGCCCTTATTAGCCAAGGGCCAGGGCCATTTTATTACCAGGCGGGGCCCCATTTTAATTAGCCAGGGGGGGCCCCGGGGGCCTTATTAGCCAATGCCGGGGCCCAAGTTATTAGCCAGGTTTCCCAGGGCCAGTTATTAGCCAGGGGCCCATTTTATTAGCCAAAACGGGGGCCGGGGAAATTTTTATTACCAGGCAGGGCCAGTTATTAGCCGGGGGGGGCCAGTTTTTTAAGCCAGGGGACCATTATTACCCGGGGGGGCCAGGGCCATTATTACCCCGGGGACCAGTTTTAGCCAGAGGCAGGGCCATTTAAATTCCCCAGGGGACCTTATTACCCAGGGGGCCGGGGCAGTTTTTAGCCAGGGGCCCAGTTTTTTAGCCGGGGGGCCCAGGGCCATTTAAATTATCCGGGGGGCCCCGTTATTACCAGGGGCCGGGGCCAGTTATTACCCAGGGGCCCATTTTTTGCCAGTGGGCCAGGGCCAGTTATTAGCCGGGGGACCATTTTTAACCCAGGGGGCGGGGCCGGGTTAAATTAGCCGGGGACCATTTTATTACCCCATGGGGGGGGGCCCAGTTTTTAGCCAGGGGACCGGGTTAAATTGCCGGGCAGGCGGGGGCCAGTTATCAGTTTTGAAAATAAAAAAAAATAATCCCTCCGTGCAGGAGCCGGTTTCCGGGCTTTTGGAAAAGGGGGGTTTCAGCTTGGGTTTCAAACTGGGGGGGGTTTGGTCCCCTCTGATTACTGGGTGAGCAAGTTGCCTCCATGGCCCCCCCCCTCCCCCCCCCGCCTTGAACTAAAAACCCCGGGACCGCCTAGCAGCCAGCACAATGAGCTGGGGCCCGCTGCGAGAAACCAGGCTCACTGGGGCCCTCATTGTGGGGCGGCCCCCGGCGGAGCCCTGTAGGGGGGCCGCAGCAAGAGGTGAAATAGTCAAAATTTTGCAGTAAGCACCCCAGCTTACGGGGCCCGCCTTCATTGCGGCCCCGGCGGCTGAAAGGATCCTCTGTAGTACCCGCAGCCCCCCTCTGTAATTGTTCTTAATTTGCTGGGGATGGGGAAAGAACCCCGGCTAAATGCGCGGCCCTCAGCTGGGGGTCGCGGGCGCGGCCGGCAGCCCTTAGTGTGGCCACAGCTGACATCAAATGGTGCTGGTATTTTTTGCTAGTCCAATGTCCCAGCACACGCAGCACTGCCTTAGCAGCCCATCGCGACGGCGCTTACCCCCCGGCCCGGCACGGCTATAAATGCTGGCGGCCCACATGTGTCCCGGCTGCGCGGCCCCCGGGCATCCGCCCGGTCGGGCGGGTTTTCTCAGTCCGGGCCTGTTTTCCCTCTTTCTAGTGAAAAAAAAGGTTTTTGTTTACGAAACAGATTGAAAGTAGCTACACTGTAGCTAAAAGGTAACATTTTTGCTTTACAGCACAAGGGTCCGGGTTTCCCAAATCCTGCGGGAAATTTTTAAAACCTGGGTTTTTTTTCCTCTGTTTTAAATGAAACATCCCTTCTTTTGAGGTTTTTTTTTTTTTATTTGCATGTTTGACTTTTTTACTAACTAGCCCAAAAGGGCCCAGAAGTAGAGTGACAACCCCCGGATTTTTGACATAAGTGCTGCCTAAAGGGGAGAAGTAATGTCTGAGCATGTCTGACCGGGAACTGAGGAGCCACACCCCGGGTAAATTTTCCCCTAGATAAACGAAAACAAGGGATCACAAAAGGAGCAGCAAAAACATAAACAGTCCAAAATTTTTTTTTAAAGAAGGGGAAAAAATGTTTATTTTTTTCACGTTATTTCTAGTGTTGAGTGTTTTTACACAAAGTTGAAATCGGCACAGTTTTTATTTTCGGATTTTTTTGATCACGCGATAATTTGGTTAAAATCTGTGCATCATCTATTAAATCGCCCCTTTTCGCCCCTTCCTGCATTTTTTCGGGCCCCAAATCAGCTTACAGAATAGAGCAGGGTAGTTTGTGTTTTCAAGCCCTGACTGGGATTGTATGGTTGCGATTTGGGTGGAAAAAAAACTACCCCCGTTTTACATAGAACACCCTTTCCCGTTCGCCCAGTGTCTCTCAGCGCTCATAGCAGTAGGACGTGCGTCTTTCCTGTTCCAAACGCTCAAGCAAATTATTCTATTTCTTCACAAAAAAAGCCTACTGTTTTGCTGTGATCCTTTCAACTTGTAGAAAACAGAGTTTGAAGATTTTATGTAGTTAGGTAGAGAAAATTTTTAAAAGGGCATCACCCTGTAAAGTCACGGGGGGGGGGGAGGGGGGGGGGGTCCCCGGGCGAACAAGACAAGCCTTTAAAAGAATACTGGGTTATTTCACCAAGACTTTTTGTGAATTTCCTGCAATACTTTATTATTAAAAGTTTTCTATTAAATTTTCCTGGGTATTGGCAGCCTGAAAATTAATTAGGATACAATCTTTTCTATAACGCAGGGCCTTTGGGTTTGGTGCAAAACTCCAATTTTTTTTCAGTAACATTTCAGATAGGGGTTTTTTTTTTAATTTTGCCCCTTTTTAGCTTTTTTGATAGGCACCCTTGGTTAAATTAGAATCAAAACAGTTTTTTCCCTTTGGTCAGTACGTTTTTTTTTTTTATTGAGGCACCTTTTCACTTAAAAGTGAATACAGCAATTTTGTAGTCACCACAGGTGAATTGAAAGGGCCAAAAATACCTTTTATTATCCGAATCATTTCAGATATTTTTTTTTATTTGGCCATCAGCTTTGTTGTTTTAACATTTTTGCGTTAAATTAAAACAGCAATTTTGTAGTCACCAAGGTTAAAGGTGAAAAAAAATACCTTTTTTACCCCGAAAAATTTTTCAGATACTTTTTTTTTTTCCCTTTTTGTTCATTGAGGCCCCTTGCCTTAAATGTGAATTCAGAAATTTTGTAGTCACCAAGGTGAATTGAAGGGGCCAAAAATCCCTTTTATTATCCGAATCATTTCAGATATTTTTTTTCATTTTTTGGCCACCAGCTTTGTTATGACATTTTGCATTAAATTGTACAGAAATTTTGTAGTCACCACGGGTGAATTGAAAGGTCCCAAAAATCCCTTTTATTACCGAATACATTTCAGATCGTGTTTTTTTATTTGGCGCAGGCAAAGTTTTTTTGGGTTAACCCCACCTTGCATTTAAATTTTGAACCCAGCAATTTTTTTTTGATTTGAGGGATCATAGTTGCAGGACGTCGGGCCTGTCATCGCTTGTCAGGCCCTTTTAAATTTCCCATAACAACAGCGTCCCCAAAATCTGTTTTTCAGGGGTTAAATAAACCGCATCCGCCAATTTCATTTTTTTGTTTTTGGGGGATTTTGCTGTGAAAGCAGCTAGACACGGGCCCTATTGTAAAAATGTGGTTTCAACAGACATTTTTCTTCAAATGTCAAGAGTGGTAAAGGGTGATGTTGCTGCAGAAACAGGAATAGGTGGGGACACTTTTTAATGGAACTATTCAAAATGACTTTTTTTTTGCAAGATCTTTAACTGAATCAATCCCTGTATTGAGAAAAACCCTTTTAAATGCAATTTAAAAAAGAAAAAACAAAGCTGGTGGGATTCCATCCTATTTTAAAAATTTTTTTCTAGAATTAAACTCAAAAAAAACTTGATGAAAAAATCTGTTAAAAAAATTTCCCTCTAAATTGAAAAGGGGGTACGGGAAAAACTTGCCCAGATGTAGGTTTATTCAGAGGACATGGAGTATGGAGCAGGGACAGGAAAACAAAGTACAGAGACAATTTCCCCCGCCTTGATAAAATAGAAAAGAATGCCAAAAAAAAGGGGCACCTGGGTGGAACGGGTTTTTAACCACCGTATTTCCAAGTGAAGCTAAAATTGGTCCGCATCAAGGAGGGGAAAAGGCTACCCGGACGGGACATATAGTCCAGTGAAAAAAACGGTTTGAAAAAATCCTTTTTGGGAAATTTTTAATCGTGGGATGTGATTTAGGGTCATGCTGCGGCCCGGGACGGGGATAGTCTATTCCAGTTAAAACCTAAAAGGGGGTTGAAAGACCCCTTTTTTTCCGGCACTTCTTAATCTGGGGGTTTAGCGGTTTTGGGGCTCATGTGTGGCCAAAAAGGTTGTCAATGTCCAATTCAACAAAAATTTGTGGTTGAAAAACCCTTTTTCCCGGCACTTTTTAATCTGTGGGTCAACAGGTTTAATGGTCTCTGTGGTACAGAACAGGTATAGTCAATTTCCCCCCAGTTTCAATTTAAAATGGGGTTGAAAGACTCCTTTTTCCGGCATTTTTTAAAATCGGGCCATGCTGGTTTGGGGCTCATGCGCGCCCCCAGGCGGGGATATTCAATGTCCAGTTCAAGTAAAATATGGTTTTCAAATCAAATGCCTTCTGGCACTTTTTAATTTGGGTCATCGGTTTTTAACGGTCATGTGTGGGCAAGGAGGGATGTAATGGTCTTGATTTTTTTTTGTGCTTTTTTTAAACCCAAATTGTTGCCTAAATGACGGTATCCATTGCTGTTGTGGATTTATTCAAGCTTCTCCACCTGTTTGGTGTAAGAATGAAAAGGGGTTTTGCTTTCCCCTAGATTTAATGCCCTCGGTGAAATTTTCATCGCCATGAATATCTTATTGGTTATTTCCTTATGACCATCGCCCATGACAAGTAAAAATAATCGTCATCACTAGTTATTTTATGTTTATTATTTTACTTTGTGGCAAAACCTCTTTAAGGTATATTCACAAGATGCAGCAAAAAATGTATCAAAACTACACTCAGAAAAACTACTTGCGTCTTTATCTTGACTTGCCAAGGTTTTGCGATGTGGTAGTTAGTTATGTGTTTTTTGCGGGTGAACAATCTTTGTTTTCCAAGTTTCACCTCTTAAACCTGTATAGCCAATAACCACATTACTAGACTAAAGAATATCATGGTAAAAGTACATGCAGTTTTCCCTGGTGTGGTTTTGATGCGTGTCTTTACCATACCAGAACTGAACTATATGAATTCACTCTTAGGATGTGTTCACACGACTTAATGTAATGTAAAAATACACGCCATCATTCACACAACGCATATTTTAGAAGTGGATTTGCGACTAGTATTTTGGGACAATTTCACTCACGTAAATGTAAGTGCCTTGATAATTCTTGAAGTATTTATGCAAGAAAAATCTCCATAGAAACAATGGTTTCTGCAAAATATGCTCCACACCTTTCAAAAAATACTCTTCAAAATGCGCCTAAAATGAGGCATATTTTTAAGCTCATTTTGAAGCGTAAATTTAAACTTCAAAATTACGTATTCACTGGTTGTGACAGGTAAGAAATATGTGAAATAGATAAAAAGAGATTCTACATGGTTTTGTATCTTGTTGTGATGATAAATATAGATGTTGTTAATGCATACCTCTCCATCTCTAGGCCACGGCCTTCCATTCTGTGTATATTTACTTTGATTTTGCCTCTTCTTTTGTCCTCCGTCAGCAAATTTACACAGTAAAGGCTCTGGTGGAGCTGAAATGACAAAATACAAGCATAAATCGTTAAAATCCTCCAGAAGACATGATCCTGTCAGGGGCTTTCTATGTTTCCAATGGAACAAATCTGTTTAAACCAGATCTTCCCTTGCTAAGATGTTTTAACTTTTCCTAGCTTGAACTCCTGCCAGTCATATTTAAGTGGTGTTAAAGAGAGCAAACTAATAAATGGGTGCACAGCAGTATACACACATAACATAAATGTGCCAGAACAATTTCAGGAGAATCTCTGCAAAATTGGCAATGAACTGTGGTGTTTCCGCAATGACATCTGCACATGTAAATGCAGATTTTGTTGCCAATTGTGCTGCATTTTGTACTGCTGTAAGGTGTGGTATGAAAATGCCAGGGTCGTCATTTTTGAATTTGCATGCGCCATCAGCACACATCAGTTCTAAAGAAATATAGAGGACTGTATAATACAACATTATGAATGAAAGCGTCATGAGCATTTTGGCACATAGAGTGTTATGCGTCAAACTTTGTTTGGTGCATAGAGTGTAATGCACCAAACTTTGTATGGCAGTTCTTCATCAAACTTTGGTGCATTCAAATGTGTTGTGCCATCTATAGAACAGTGTGCCAGCACTTTTTATGGTGCAATATACGGCGAAAAAATGCTGCATGCAAAATCATAGATGTTGCCCCAGGTGTCAAGCAGGCAAGTACACGTGGGTAGCACAGGTGTGTGTGGATGCAAATTTGTTAAGTGGGATTGCTCGGAGGTGTAGTGAACCCACGAGGAAGTAATCAACAGTTTAAACTTGGGATCTTTACAGTCTTTACTCACAATGCTTCTCTCAGAACTTGAATTGTCAGGTCACTTTCACAGGAAGAAAAAATTACTCAAATTCTTACTCTGGCAAATTTCTATTCTACAGCCCTTCTCCTCTTACTAGATGTCACCTTCAGGGCAAGAGCTCTTGCCTAAGGAGTTGGGATTGTACCTTGTTATGCTTCCTTAGGCCTCTTCTCTTATTTTTTTTTGGACAGTTCCCTGTTCTGTCCATGTAGTCTCACACTCTATTTTCTT
Organism: Phyllomedusa bahiana; assembly: GCA_025379985.1. NCBI lineage: Eukaryota > Metazoa > Chordata > Amphibia > Anura > Hylidae > Phyllomedusa > Phyllomedusa bahiana. The sequence goes on along the minus strand of JAODAL010035095.1, from coordinate 33,467 downwards.
GTCCCAGTCCAGCTTTGTAAAAGTGCTGGCATCTGAAAACTGTAAATCTATCAGAGAAGAGTGCTATCTCTGTGTACCTGTTCTTCAGCTCTCTCTCTTGTTCTCTACTTTAAGGGCATGTCCCCACGGCACGGGTTTGCGGCCGATTTTTCAGACAGTTTGCGGTTTTGCGGTTAAAAACCATCTGCAAACGAGCACAACTGGCTTCCATGGAAAACTCGTGTAGCAGTCCCTACTGCACGGGTTTTCCACCCGAAAAACATTGTGCATGCACATTCTTCCGTCCGGTCATCGCGGAGAAAAGCCGACCCACCTGCGGCCATGGGCGACAGCACACAAACCGGACATATACCGGTTGGATAAACTGACTGGTATTTGTCAATTGCCGTGTAAATGGGCCCTAAGTATTCTATTATTGCTGGCCTATACCTCTCTGTTGTACTCCAAACACCTCTGCCGCTATTACAGGTGCTTAGTCATTATCACTATGTACACATGTACGTCTATACATTCACATCATAAATATACATAATGCCATTTGTAGGGATGAGCCCCCATGCCCTACACTGCTAATTACACACTATACAGGCAGTCCCAGACTTACAACGTTCTGACTTACATCTATCTTACAGTTACAAATGGAGACTTATGGGGTGTCGCTCAGCATACTGATATAACACAATGAGTCATGTCCCATAATAACAGCAGAACATTGCAAGCCTTCCTCCGCTCACTGCGTCTTCTGGTCGGCACAGCACAGTTGCTTTTTATTTCCTTCCTCCCGCTTTGCCCAGGGAACCTCTGTCTTCAGACAGGCACAACAGCTCTCCCTCACACCGTCACTCTGGTCTTGCACTGTTGGCCGCAGCACAGCAGGTCTGTTCTTACTATTCCTGGGCCCCCCAACTGTCTCCGGACGCCATGTGTGGCATGCTGACATTTGTAGATGCCAGCATGCCACACCACACATGTACTAATTGTATGGGTGCTGAATAGTACATGTGTTTAACAGGTGCTGTCGTGGCATGCTGGCACTTGCAGTTCTATGTTCCACAGCAGCTAGTAGTGCATGCTACAGCAGCACATGAGAGACAGAAAGTCAGGTGAAATATTCCAAACAGGGGCACAGACAGCAAAACAAATGTCAAAGGGATGTTAACTCTGCACTATCCCAAAAAAAAAAATTGCTGGAGTTAAATTTAAGAATAGACCATTGCGACTTACAAATTAAGAAGCTTAAGAACAAACCTACAGTTATTAAGTGGATGAAATATGGGGTGAAAATCAGTGACATTTCTATAACATAATAAGCATACTGTAGATTTAGGGGGGCTCCACAAATTACTTTTTTTGGAAAAATGCTACTGCAGTTTTTCCAGATAGAGCCAGAAGTGAATATGACAAAAAGGAAAAGTATATTTTTATATATTTTTTTCTTTATATTTCCCACTTGTTTTGAATCCAATTGAGGCTCAAAAAACTGAAGTGGAGCTTTTCCAAAAATCTACTGCATTAATTATCCAATCTATACATGAATCATACTAAAGACTATTACTACTGAATTTCTTGGTGTAGATTTGTCGTGCTGCAAATCCACAGTGGTGAATTCAGACATATACCTTAACTAATGTGATTAAACGTGATTTCAGTGGCCACAATGCAACACACTATGCCAAAATCCGCACCAAAAATGCACCAAAATTCTGGCGATGGTGGTAGGTCAAATAAAAACTGGTCTAAAAACTAGACAAGACAAAGGCTGCATCAAATCTAGCAATTAGAATAAATCATTATGATAAATCTGGTGCATTTTTAGACAGCCTAAGTTTATACTGTCTAACTTTTTAAAGGCAATGGTAAATGAGGGCATTCGTTTTCTGTCATTTTAGCTCAAGAACACAAAAAATAAAATGACAGAAAACAATAAATACGATGAAAAAACTGTTTAAAAAAGGTGTAGCTGTATCCCCAAAATTTCATAATTTAACCAGTTATTAACAAAAATGTGGGTGCTTTTTTTGAACTTTTTGCCCTCCCACAATCATAGCTGTAACAAACTTACCACTTATTTTCAAATTCTAGCATAATCGTTGCTGCCTGAGGTCTTGTTTGTTTTAGAGATGAGCTACCGTATATACTCGAGTATAAGCCGAGTATTTCAGCCCAAAAAAATGAGCTGAAAAACTCTACCTCGGCTTATACTCGGGTCACTGTCGGCGCTCGGGCGCTGCGATGGCCCGGGCGCCGACAGGGACCTTCATTTATATGCGGCTCCTCAGGGAGCGCATATAACTGAGGGAGTACAGCGCACAGTGTCCGGCGCGCTGCGCTGGCCCGGACACTGTGCGCGATACCTTCACCTATATGCGACTCCTCCGGAGCGCATATAAGTGAAGGGATACCACTGCGGGGCACAGAGCGAGCACTCCGTGCTCCGTGCGCGGCCTGATGACGTCACCCGCCTGTGCCGAGAAGATGCAGGAATCGCGCGGGAGGCCGGAGCAGCGAGGAGGCGGAGCGGCGAGGAGGCGGAGCGGCGAGGGAGACGAAGCAGCGGGGAGCCAGGTAAGTGATTGTTTTTGATTTTTTAAAACTGCCTATACCTGCCTACAGCTGCCTATACCTGCCCTATATCTGCCTACAGCCGGCCCTACAGCTGGCCCTATACCTGCCTACAGCTGGCCCTATACCTGCCCTATACCTGCCTACAGCCAGCCCTATACCTGCCTACAGCCGGCCCTATACCTGCCTACACTATACCTGCCTACAGCCGGCCCTATACCTGCCTACAGCCTGCCCTATACCTGCCTACAGCCGGCCCTATACCTGCCTACAGCTGGCCCTATACCTGCCCTAAACCTCCCTACAGCCTGCCGTTCACCTGCCTAAACCTGGCCCTATACTTGCCTACTCATGCCTAATCCTTGCTTACATCCAGCCCTATACCTGCCTACAGCCGGCCCTATACCTGCCCTATACCTGCCTACAGCCAGCCCTACACCTGCCTACAGCTGGCCCTATACCTGCCTACAGATGCCTATACCTGCCCTTCAGCCAGCCCTATACCTACCTACAGCCGGTCCTATACCTGCCCTATACCTGCCTACAGCTGGCCCTATACCTGCCTACAGCCTGCCCTATACCTGCCTACAGCTGGCCCTATACCTGCTCTATACCTGCCTACAGCTGGCCCTATACCTGCCTACAGCCTGACCTATACCTGCCTATGGGGCCATATACCTGCCTATTACCTGTCTATGGGGCCATATACCTGCCTATTACCTGCGTTTGGGGCCAAATACCTGCCTATAATCTGCTTATGGGGGACATATAACTGCCTATTACATGCCTATGGGGCCATATACCTGCTTATACCTGCATATAGGGCCATATATCCACCTATAATTGCCTATGGGGGACATTAAACTGCTATGTAATTTTATTGGTATCCATTTTTATTTTTAAAATTTACCAGTAGCCGCTGCATTTTCTACCCTAGGCTTATACTCGAGTCAATAAGTTTTCCCGTTTTTTGGGGCAAAAGTAGGTGCCTCGGCTTATACTCGGGTCGGCTTATACTCAAGTATATACGGTATATTACTTTAGGTGTAAGTTTGTCACACACATGCATAAGCATTAAACTTACATTAACTTCTATTTTAATGCAGAAAAATGGTAACTAGGATATCAGATGTCTGTTATTTAGGATGTTTAACCCCTTACCAACATATGACATATGAGTACGTTCTAATGCCAGTAAGGGGCTTTGTAGTGGGATCGCAGCATGATCCCACTACATAGCCGCTGGATGTTAGCAGCTAATTGCAGCTAACACTCACCGGTTAAAGCACAAGATGGTGCCGGCGATATCCCGTACTGTTTAACCCCTAAATCAATGAGAACTGGGGCCGTAATATCGCGGGCACCCGACCGGTTGACATGGCAGCTGGAAGCCTTGTGAAGGCTTCCATCGATGCCATGTTTTCTGTTTTACTTATTTTAGCATGAAACGTCACTTGGTATTTGACTGTATCCTTCACTAGGCACCATACATGGGTCTCCAACCCCGTATCAGCATATCTAAACATAATACTGTGCCATTCTAAAACTTTCTCATATGCGAGATATTGAAATAATGAAAGGAAAGATACTTATATGCAAGTTGTTGCAAAAGACTTCTAACGAGTAGTCCAAGTCTCAAAGTCCTTTTTCGCTCCCACCAGTGATTCCGTGAGGAGATGATAGGAGACCGGGCAGACTGCGTCTAGTTGAATGGCAACGTTTCGAGGAGATCCCTACCCTTTCTCAAGCAAGCATGTTTTCTGTCTTACTACTTCCTGCCCCAGGCTGAAAGTATTAAAGCCACCATCTTTGCACACCCTAATGCATTGTATTACAATGCATTAGACAGTATAAATGATCGCGCCTCCTAGTGGTGAAGCAACCTAGGGGGACTCAAAGTTAAAGTAAAAAAATAAAATGTTTTAAAGTGTAAAAAATTAATAAATTAAAAGTTAAATTCATATAAATAATAAAAAACGTTCCACAGGGTATCGCCACGTCTGAAAAAATCTGATCTATTAAAATATAACATAATTTATCACATACGCTGAACACCCTAAAAGAAAATAAATTCCAAAGGCAAAATTGTTTTGTTTTTTTTGGTCAAATCACATCCCCTAAAAATTGGAATAAATTTAATAAAAAAAGTACACTTCGGCCACAAAAATGCACCCTCACTCAAGTTAATGGTCGTAGAAAATGACACCGCCACACAAATTTCAACAGTAGAAAATGTTTGAATTTTTTTTACGGTACCAACACATAATGAAAACCGTAAATGTTTGGTATTGCCAGATTTATATCAAGCTGTAGAATACAGCTAACACATGTAATTTTTACCAAAGATTGGTACCCAAAAACATGGTGAAAGTACTTTTTTTTCACATTTTGCCCCACTTAGAATTTCTTTGCCATTTCCGAGTATATTCTATGGTATGGTGAATGACGCTGTTAGAAAGTGCATCTATGTAGATGAAAAAATAAAAAAGTTATGGCTCTGGGAAGGCGGTGAGAGAAAAACGAATGTGAAAAAAATAGGCCCTGGCATTAAGGGGTTAATTAATTAATTGCTATGTAATGGTTATTACAAGATCATGTACTCTTCATAATGGTAGTGATAATGTGATAATGGTAGTAATGTGATAATAATAGTATGTAGCAGATGTACATGAAACCGTACAGGCCGGACCAGAATAGCTTTTCTAACTAACCGTATGGTTAAGGGACTGCTACATATGCTCCATAAGCAATTGATGTGCCAGGCTGTGCTTATGTTTTACATTTTTCTTAGCACACACTGGATTATAACAGGGAGATGTACAAGTCATTTTTTTTTTATCACAACTTTATCAATGGTTTGTACAGTGCTTAAGGAAAGATGTAGTTCAGATAAAATCTTGTTCCCATGATGAAGCCAAAGGTGAAACATATTTGGAGGTTTTATATACTTTGAAAGGGAATCACTTTAACTCCACCTGAAAGAGCATCATTATATCACCTGCATTTACAAAAAACATTATTTATATATATATATATATATATATATATATATATATATATATATATATATATATATGAATTTTTAAGCGTCCTTTATGATGCAGAGGGGTGTACAAGCAATTGAGCACTCCTAGTGGTTAGTTACCCAAGGGAGACTCAGGGCGACATGTTCGAAAGAGGAGCCGTCACGCTAGCTTTAAGGCACATTCTAGGCAGAGAAGGATGACCTCGCAATCGAACCTCTTCCTTAAATGTACCCTAGTAAACAGGTGACAACAGACAGAAGATAAACGGAAGACAAACATGAAAAAGACGCAAACAGACAACAAAGAGAGAATATTTAGACGGGCCGGGGTCAAACCAGAAGTATGCACAGTACAAGCGAGGGACAAGACAAGAGAGTAACCAGGAAGACAGGACAAAATCCAGAGAACCAGCGAAACAACATAGAAGAGCAAAAACCGACAGCTAGGACACAAGAAGCAATCACCAGCAGGGCCAGGCTGAGAGGAAGAGGTTTAAATATCCCGCCCCAGCCAGGGATTGGCTCAAGTGCTTAACCCATCAAGAAACAATCAATACCATGGCTGAGGCTAGAAATTCCTTAAAGGGCCAGTAGCGCAGTCCTGACACATACTCCAATGAGATAATAAGAAAGGCTTCTGAGGACTCCTATGCACTTATTGACTTCACCGTGATGCTCTACTGCACAAAGATATTATAAGTCCCTAAACCATATTGGAAGTACATCTATAATCTATACTTGAAGTTATTTTTGACAATATCTTAAATTAAAAGAGAATTATGTATTTTTTATTTGGATTCATTTGCTGGCTGGCTAGTAACTATTTTCATTTGAGACTGTTCAAGCCAAACATTTGCAGCAATGCATCACGAATGGTGGCACTAATAACAAAAAGTCCATTAAGAAGAATAAAGGTCTACTGATTTACTGTGTTTGTAGAATTTCAATACTATCCATGGTATTTGTGAGCCACTGTAGAGCTAATAACCTGAAAACTTAAAGGTTATTTTAAAGCATGTGTGGAGCTGTATCATTATTGACAGTACTGCCTGCATTATCTATTGATTATTGAACAGAACTAGGAGACTGCAATTAATAATGTTATACTACTATTGACTAAATTATTTATCTCCCCTAACAGCCTAAACTAGACCTCAACATTGTACATGAATTGTTAAACTGTGTTTTGCATATTCATTACATGACTTTTGTATTTTTAGTCATAAATGTATTTTGATTTAAACATGTGTGCATAGTTTGTTGGCTATACACATTAATTGTGGATCTCCATATTTTTGTAGTTATTACAATGGATTACCAAATTCACCATCTATATACCTATTACATATATATATATATATATATATAATATATATATAATATATATAATATATATATAATATATATATATATATATAAATATATATATATATTTTTATTTTTTATTTTTTTTTTAAACTGTAATAATTAATAAAATATTATATTTCAAGATTTAATTTAGAGTGCAAAACTTAGCCAAAAAGGCCTAAGGCCATTTTCACACAAGCATTTCCTACAGCTGTAAATCTTTGCCCAACCACAGGTTTAATCACCTAAATTAAAAGAATGATAGGTTGTTATGATCAGATCCGAGTTTGGGCTGGATGTTTACCTCATTTAAGATCAGCCTTACATACCAAAATGATTGATGGTACAGTCAATTGGTTTCATGAGTCACAGAATAGGACACATAAGCCTTTCCAGGCTCCATCCTGAATTAAACCTGTAGATAACTTTACATAGATCTTAGTGGACATAGCTTCCCTTTATAATTTTATGGGTTAAGCAGTGGCATAGCTACAGGGGTTGCAGTGGCCGCAGTTGCGACCAAGCCCCTGAGTTGAGGGGACCCACAGGCCCTCCTCGCCACACGCTGTATAGATATATAGACATAGACCCAGCCAGGGGCGTCGCTGGGCAGTTTTATCCAGGGCTTGTGCCCCGTATAAAACTGTCGCTGCCCTAAACCTATGGACGCACATACACTTGAAAGCTGGCGCAGAACAGAGAGAGAGAGCGCTCCCTGCTTTGCGGAGTTCTACCGTGAGTCGCAAGCCCACCAGAGTATCCAGCACAGGCGACCTGAGTTTGTCATCACACTGCCTGTGCGGCATGAGGACGTAACACCGCCTGTGCCGGGAAGAAGATGGAGACAGGCGCGAGCTTCAGGGAGCAGGAGAAGGTGAGTATTGGATTTTTTATTTTTTTTTATTACCTGCTGGGGGCCCAATTACCTACCTAGCTATACACTGGGGGCCATATCACCTGTCTAGCTGTATACTGGGGGCCATATTACCTGCCAATCTATATACTGGGGGACATATTACCTACCTATCTTTATACTGGCGGCCCTATTACCTGACTACCTGTATACTGGGCGCCATATTACCTGCCAAGCTATATACTGGGGGACATATTACCTACCTATCTTTATACTGGCGGCCCTATTACCTGTCTAGCTGTATACTGGGGGCCATATTACCTGCCAATCGAGATACTGGGGGACATATTACCTACCTATCTTTATACTGGCGGCCCTATTACCTGACTAGCTATATAGTGGGGGCCATATTACCTGACTAGCCATTTATTGGGGGCACATTACAACATGTCTATATACTGGGGGCCATATTACCTTCCTAGCTGTATACTGAGGGTCATATTGCCATACCTATATACTAGGGGCCATATTACCTTCCTAGCTATATACCTATATACTGGGGGCCATATTACCTGCCTAGCTATATACTGGGGGCCATATTTCCTGCCTTCCCATATACTGGGGGCCATATATCCTGCCTGGTTTTATACTGTTCTTAGTGTAATGGTTTATGTTCAGTAACAGTACAATGGTTTTATTAAGTCTCTGTATAGTGGTGATATGTGGTCAGGGTATGGCAGTTTTATTTGGTAATTGTATATTGTTGTTATTGGTATTATTGATCTTGATATCGTGATTTGCTCAGTAACAGTATAGTGGCATTAGTCATTAATGATATATGGGGTATTCTTTGGTCCTTGTAACATTATGATGATATTAGTCACTATATATTACTGATAATGTGGCCCTTGTATACATACTGACTTGCAGAATACAGAAAAGTAGATAGATGGTAAGCATAAACTCCGACAGCAACTAAACTCATAAAACAAAAGGTACAATTGCATTTTTTTCCTGTTCACCCCACAATATTTTCTTTATTTTGTGAGGACGGGGAGGGGGAAGGGGGGGGCAAGAGGGAAAGAGGGAACAGATGTTTTCGTTGTACAGAGTGTTTTTTTTTTTGCCCCATTTGAAATGAATTTTCTTCTATTGAACGATTCCTTTTAATAGAAATATTTTTCTGCAGCGCAGATAACCGTCACGTCGAGTAGGGAACCTGTTGTTGGAGCCTGGCGTTATATATATATATTAAATGGAGTTTTAGATCTCAATGCAAACAAGCAACACTATAGCTATGAAAAAAGATATATTGATGAGGTCTGTATTGATAAAATCAATGATGTAAAAAAAAATCAGAGCAGATGTGTCCACAGATGGTTGTCCACTTTTAGTCATGTTCTCAGGCACCATATGGAGTAAAATATTAACTCATGATTAGACATGTAAATAGCACTTAAGAGATAGTTTCCTCTTGTTCTTTAGGGGATAGAAATTTGCAAATGAGCTGTCTAATATTATTAGCAAGATAGTATGAATGCTTTAAATTATTAGGTCTGTAACTTCCAGTCATGTATTAAACTAATGTATTCATTTGTGTTGTCAGTCAATAATATTATTCCCTAGTTTTGCTGATCAGAAATTATAATTAGTGATGACAAAAATGCATTATTCAGTCTTGTTTATAAGTGTTGATGGAAGAGAGCATGTCTAATGGTAAAATTTAATGTTCAACAATTACAGGTTCTAAGTGAGTATTAATGGAGTATAGCTAATGGAGTTCACCAAATGTTTTTACCAAGCATCATGTACAAACATCATTATTTGACTGGAGGACACAATAACCAATAATTATATAACACTTAACTTGAAGTAAAAAAAAAAGTTTAGGACATATCAATGATCCTCACAAAAAGTCTGTTTTACAGTTTACTATATCTGTTTAAATCAATGACTTTGAAAAGCAAGGCACACTGAAGGCCAACTTGTACCATTGTTTTTGAATTATTCCTTGATCTACTAACTCCATGAATACCCATGAATTCTCTGCAAAAATGTTTCTATAGCTGTATAGAACTATAACATAGCACATAGTGTTGTGCCATTTAGTGTCCAACAGTGGTTAAATTATCACATTCAAAAAAATCTAACCCTAATTTAAGATTTGAGGTTATTAGGGTTATGGTTACAGTCAGAATTAGGGTTAGGTATAGGGTTAGGTTTAGAATTAAAAAAAAATGTGTTTGGGACATCCTAAACTCTATTTATTTCCCAAGTTTGATCAAGCTGAACAGGAAGTCAAACTGAACAGGAACTACTAGTTACTGAAGCTCCACTGCCACGGATTCTTGCGACTGCAGTAAACAGACCTTAGTGACAATGAATAAACCACTTCTCCTTCTCCTTCCATCTTTCCCGAGCGGTATGATGGCTGGACATTATATATATATATATATACATATATATATATATATGTGTGTGTATATATATATATATATATATATATATACTGTGCTGACCCGCAGAGTTGACAATCAGCCTGCAATTATATTGATCAGTTCCGTGGGTCAGTGTTATATACAGTTGTGCTCAAAAGTTTACATACCCTAGCAGAATTTCAGGGAATATGAATGATAACACAAAAACTTTTTTTCCCCACTCATGGTTAGTGGTTGGGTGATGCCATTTATTGTCAAACTACTGTGTTTTCTATTTTAAATCATAATGACAACCAAATACATCCAAATGACCCTGATCAAAAGTTCATATACCCCAGTTCTTAATACTTTGTGTTGCCCCCTCTAACATGGATGACAGATTGAAGTATTTTGTGGGAGGTGTGGATGGGGCTCTTTATTTTATCAGATGGTAAAGCTGCCAATTCTTCTTGACAAAAAGTCTCTATTCCTGTAAATTCCTGGGCTGTCTTGCATGAACTGCATGCTTGATATCTCCCCAGATCCTCAGGAGACTGAGATGGCCACTCCAGAACCTTTACTTTGTTCTGCTGTAGCCAATGACAGGTCGACTTGGCCTTGCGTTTTGGATCGTTGTCATGTTGGAACGTCCAAGTAAGTCCCAGCTTCCGGGCTGATGAGTGCAAATTTACCTCCAGTATTTGCTGATGACGTGCTACATTCATCTTTCCTTCAACTTCGACCAAGTTTCCTGTGCCTTTGTGGCTCACACATCCCCAAAACATCAGCGATCCACCTCCAGCTTTACAGTAGGAATGGTGTTCCTTTCATCATAGGCCTTGTTGACACCTCTCCAAATGTAATGTTTATGGTTGTGGCCAAAAAGCTCAATTTTGGTCTCATCACTAAAAATTATCTTGTTCCAGAAGTTTGAGGCTTGTCTCTGTGCTGTTTGGTGTATTGTATGCGAGATACTTTGTGGCATTAGCGCAGTAATGGCTTTCTTTTGGCGACTCGACCAAGTGCCTCTTATTGTGCATCTTGAAACAGCCACACTGCTAGTTTTCAGAGAGTCCTGTATTTCAGCTGATGTTATTTGTGGGTTTTTCTTTGTATTCCGAATACTTTTCCTAGCAGTGTGGCCGAAATTTTTGTTGGTCTACCTGACCATGGTTTGGCTTTTACAGAGCCCCTGATTTTCCATTTGTTAATCACAGTTTTAACACTGCTGACTGACATTATCAATTAATTGGATATCTTTTTGTATCCCATTCCTGTTTTATACAGTTCAACTACCTTTTCCTGTAGATCCATTGACAATTATTTTGCTTTCCCCATGACTCACAATCCAGAAACATCAGTGGCTGGATGAAAAATGCAAGAGTCTGTCTGGATCCCAGAAACTTACTCAGCTTTTATGCACACACACTGATTACAAGGAAACAGGTCACGAGTGAGGATGTTAGCTTAAGTAGCCATTCAAACCCATTTGTGTCAACTTCTCTGCATGTTATCAGGTGAAAATCACCAGGGGATGTCAACTTTTTATCAAGGTAGTTTGGATGTCTTCGGTTGTCATTATGATTTAAAAAGAGAAAACACAGTAGTTTGACAATAAATGGTTTCACCCGACCACTAACCATGAGTGGAAAAAAAGTTTTTGTGTTATCATTCTTATTCTTAAAAAAAAGGGCCCAAGGATCAAAAATTTGGGGTAGTAGACTTTTGAGCCGATGTATGTATATAAATCTTTTAATAATATCTCTTTCCCCCAACCCCCCTAAACCAGCCCCCCCATGGGGATTGTAAAAAAGTTTGCAAAAAGGAGCCGGGTTAAAAAAAAAAGGTTGGGGATTGCTGCTATAGAGTGTATGCTTAACATGTCATTATTCGAAAAACCAAACAATGAAAAATGATTGGGGAACAGCCCCCATATGGGAATAATTGGGCATTAAAAATTTCCCTTTTATTTTTTCTTTTAAATTGGGATAATATTTCTGTTTTAAATGCTATTATTTAATGATAAATGTATTAAATCAAGGATAAATAACAGAATAATGAATTTCAACTTTTATTATAGCCTTATTGCTTTTTCTTTCCATTTTTAAAGAAAAGATAATTATTAAACGTAAATTGAATTTAATTTGCTTCAAATTGTTTCTTTGAATTCCAAGACTTGTATAAAGAATGCATCACATATTAAATTTTAGTTTCATTAATTAAATTTAATGATGTAGAAAAATAAATAATTGTCTGTAAATACAGTTCAATAGCGTTGGTGTATTTTCTGGCAACAGCAAGAAAGTAGAATTTAAAAGTCAGAAAAGTGTTAATTAACTAATATAGTCTTCAGAAAGAATTGCCTTATTTCCAAAGATAAAAAGTGTATTAGACTTATTATGCATAGACCATTGATAGCATGTTGGTTTAGGGTCGGCAGAAATAACACAAAATAGGAAATTATCTGTGGATTAATTTTTTTAATATTTAACAATTTAAATATTAACATAACCCCCCTAAAAATGCATTGATACTTTCTCTTTTTTTCCTCAGGGATTATTTTTAGTTTGGGTATATCCCCTAGTCATGCAATAAACAATGGTATAGCAATTTGATTATTTTCTATTCTAAATTAAATGATCAGTTAATCCCATTGCATATATTTATAGCACTGCTACTGCCAATCGAGAGGCTACCCCAAAACCCTGTCCGCACATCGTCCACACATCTCTTCCAGCCGTTCAGTGAGTGAAAGGACCCGCCATAGAAGGGAGAAAGAACTGGAGAAACGTATGCCCCATCTGCAAACACTAACAAACCAAAAATGGCATTCGTCTTCCAGCGAGTCTTTCCCCATAGTCCACGCAAGACATCGGTGTCCTCGCCTCTGGCCTGCAGTGGATCGTGGGGGTGGAAGTTGCAACTCTTCCACATGTCCTCCTCAGCCGGTTTGAGTCTTAAATCCCCTGGACCGAACCATCTTTCCAGCCCCCTCCACCTCCACAACCCACTCTACCACAACCTCCACAACCCCTTCCACAACCCTTTGATTTCCCGTCCAATGCTGGGGGTGCTAGGTATCATCTCTATCAACAGCCTTACCACAGCAGTGGGTACTCCCTCCCACTTTTCCCCATGCTATCAGGACTTGTAATTTTAAAAAAAAAATTATGTTACTAGTTTTCCAGTCCTGTCCAATGAAAAAAATTATGGGCCAGATATATGAAAACTATCTTGGTCTAAGGCTTTCTTTGTTGCCCATAGCAACCAATCAGAGCTCCCCTTTCATTTTTTAGAATGCTCTGGAAAAATGAAAAGGACACTCTGATTGGTTGCTATGGGCAACAAAGAAAATATTAGTCCAAGACATTTTTCATACATGCCACCCTATGTTTTTAAAGTTTCTAAATTTAAAATATTTAGGGCGACATGTATGTGTTTTGGTGCCCCGACGAAATTTTTTGCACGCATTAGTAGCGTAGAATGCACCTGAATTTATGAACCTTTTCCACAGTGGATCATATATTAAGCACTTTCTAGCTTCAAAACGAAAAATCAGGTTCAGGTAAACCACTTTTAACTGGGTCTACCTGTTCCAGCAGTAAAGTGCCTAGATTTGCTGTCCCCTCATCATAAATGTGTAGAATTATACAGTTATGGTGCGACACACCTCCAGAACACCCCCGATCTCAGGCGCATTACAAAGTGCAGTGTGCAACTGATAATGTGCCTAATTTTGGAGTGTGCCTGATTATAAATCTAGAGCCAGGGCTGAAAGGACACCAGAATGCTGCTGCAGCCTTGTACATACATGTTGTCCTTAATGTTTACATAGATTGTTTATGTTATGTTCATACAGATTTTATTTCTAATGTTGATACTTATTTATTTATTGCTGGCACTTTAAAAAGGGTTGTTTAAGTTGGGGTGGGGTTAGTAGTTGATTGGTTTATTATTTTTTGTGATTTATATAAAAAATTGTTTTAATAAATTATATTTTTTACACTTTGATCCTTGTTATTTTTCATAGTACATTACATACATAAAGGGTCCTATAGACATTGCTATATTGCTGCTAACTTTATCTTTTGTTAACAAAAGATAACAAAGGACATGACTGGAGCCAATAGACTCAAAATGGCAACTGTAACCTTAAAAGGGTGTGATTTGTTATAACTCCACCAGTAGGGTGGAGTAACAAATCACATCGCTTGAATTGTGCATACATTTAAAAAACAAAAAACTGACAAAATATGCAGGTTGAAAATGATTTTTAAGGATTTGGTTTCGGACAAGTTTTTTGTCCTATGCTGTGTAGACCAAGCCGTATAATACTGTTTGTTATGAAGTTCCAGCATCTATGATCAGCCACCCACTCGCTGGTGGTGAGGTGGGACAGGCTATAGGTACACCACGATCTTGAAGGCTCACAGAAGAGAGGAGAAGAGAAAGGAATAGGATGATAGTGGTCAAGAGAAGGCCAGAGTAGATAGTCAAGGGAGTGTCCCAAAAGAAAGCATCAGTGCATGAACATAATCACTGCCCTGCAGGCACAGGTCAACAGAGAGAGAAGGAGACTATAGGCCTGAGGAAGATATGCAGGAAATTGCCCGAGAAGCAATTGCAGTAGAGAAGTGAAGTGTGGAACCCCCTACTACTTGTGAAGAGAACTATGTTTGAAGTATAAACCTGCTAAATAACCCTGTGAGTAAAGCCTGCAAATGCCAAACTGAGAGTCTCTGTGGTTCACTGCACTTCCCAGCAATCCCATCCTGGTAGACCTGACATCCACGCACACCTACCTGGCACTTGCAAACTGCACCCACCATCTTCTCCCTCCTGCGCAACTTACACAGTGATTGACAGCTTTCTCTATATCATTGCGTGTACAGATCAAACTGTCAATCACTGTATGTAAACCTATATATCACAGAGCACAGCTAGACCTCCATATAAGTGCCATACTGTAATATACTGTATGTTCAGTATATTATTTCACTTTACAATAGAATATATATGGTTTGAATGTCCTGAAATATCAAAGCATAAAAGTAATGAAAGACTAAGTTTATCTAGGAATAGAATATAGTGTATTAATTTTTACTTTCTTTTGAAGTTTTCAACAGCAAAAGTAAACAGCAGGTAAATAATACTTAAAATTGCACTCACACCATATGCTTAGCCATTTGGGACTTCACGGAAAGTTGAACTGACTAATGTCCCATGAACTTTCATTCAAGGCTTGAATAAGTTGCTAATTTACAACATTCCCCATAGTTCTTATCTGTTCATATATTTGTCTTTCATGACTGTAATAATGCATGATATATATATTCTGTTGTGCAATTTAATTTTCTAGGCCAGAAGAAAATGAAATACAGAGCCTCTTCGCAGCAGATTTTTTTTTTAATCCAACTCCTCTTGCTTCTCATCCACAATAAAAATAAAATACACCACTGAGATTACAGACTCAGTCGAAGATAATATAAAAGTCAAAATTAAAGCTTTTCACTGTTTTCTGTCGGAAAAAAACAGCTGGTTATTGCAATTCCTTTGCTTCAAAGGATTTCAGATGAAAGTCCTTTTTTCCTTTTGACTTCCACATTCCAAAATGACAAAGTTCTTCACACAATACGGCAGCTGATCTTTTTTTCTACTCATCACTGTAATCAAAATGTTAACATGAAGGAGCTGGATATCATGCAATCCCTTCACTTCAATACAAAGACTTCATTGTGGGACAGTATGGGAGAGTCTTCTGCAGTATGAGGTAAAAAAACCGAGACAGTGTATGACAGGTGCAATGAAGGTATGCTGGCATTTACTATAGAAAGTCACCATTGTGCCATCGTCGTCACTTGTGTCTTAGCTCTGCATAATACATATGAATGCATCAAATTTCCATCTTTGGTCTGATACCTTGCTCCCTAAATATCCTCATTTCTCATAATTTCCAGGGGAAATGTACAAAATACAAATATCTAGCATTTATTAATTATTTTTGCCTCTTTTCTGAATGCTTTAATTGAGCTGGTTGTGGTGGGACAAAATTGTATCAATGAATCAAATGCTTTTTTTTGCCCTAAAAAGGTTGTCCTTTCCATACAACCCTTTCTGTTAATGAGGACTCAATGTCTATTAAAACTCAGGTCTATTATACTAGTAAAAAAAAGCAACTGTTAATAATATAATAAATGTTACCTATAATACATATATTGAGTGTTTTCTAGAGTTGGTGTATGTATTTCTAAAATATTTGCAGTGTGGTAATAGATGGGCATGTTATATTTTGTATTGAAGCTTTGGTGCTGCATTTGGTTCTGCATTTTCTACATGAGAAATATCACTCATAGGGCCTAATAGGGCGTATACATTCTAGGTTCCTGTTGGGACTGTCCTAATAGGGACGTAAATCCCATTTTGGTGGATAGGTAGTCTGTAGTCAGGGCTTAATACGGACAATTGTTTATTCCTGCATTATGTATTTATTTATTTAATTACTTATAGGGATACTTGGGTTGTCTCCCTTTTTAAAGATTTACATTAAAAGTTATATTTTATAGTCTTGTCCAGTGAATCCTTTTCTTTTTTCTTGACTATATTGTTTTTTTAGTACTGTGGGGTTACTGTATTCACCCTTCTTTGTCTTTGGTAATAGATGAAAGCAGAGGCGTAACTTGAAGCTTCTGGGCCATAGTGCAAATAGTAAAATGGGGCCCCTCAATTACCATGTGCCATTGACAATGCTGTGGTAGGAGGGCTTTTGGGGCTCCCTCAGACTGCAGGGCCCGGTAGCGACTGCTACCTCTGCACGCCCTTTAGCTACGCCTCTGGATGAAAGCTAAAAATATATAAAGATATTTGGAGATAGTACATTTCTACAACACAGCAAGGACCTACTATTCCAGCCAAGAGTTTTGACATAGCGGTGTTTTTTTTTTTTTTTCTCTTTTTTAATTCAGTTTTTTTTTTTTTAAATCTAATATATTTGATGATAATGAGAGGACTACTGAGAATTGATCTGTACAGAAAAGGTTTGGGAGCCTATTGTAAGGATAAGCAGTCAGTCATTTATCTAATATAAACAATGTTCTGGCAACTAAAAAAAAGAAAAACCAAAAAACAAATGCTTAACATAAAAAATAGGCCTTTTTCTGGTGATACCTTTCTGTTTAAAGAGAACCTGTCACATAGATTGTGCCACTCTTGCTGAGGACAGCATAAGCTAGTGATAGACATGCTGTTTCCAGCGCTGTGTCCCTCATTCCGTTAGATGCTGTAGTTTCAGAACATTTAGGGGGACATATCTAGGCCTAAGGGGTTGTTGACACAGTGTTTTTGGATCTGAAAATCGCATCCAAAAACTCCAATAGTAAACTTTTTGCCCTGCTAAGTCGTTTTTTGCAAAAGGTCTCAAAAAACAAGCAAAAAAAAAAAAAAAGACGTTCTGTGGATACAACAGAACGTTTGTACTAAACAAGACTATGAGACCTCTTGCAAGTTTCTTGTTAAGAGTTTTTATAAATCGAAAAAATGCTGAGAAAACAGACGTTTTTGTGTGCAGTAAAGACATAGCCTTAGGAGTGTACTGAAAAATTGGCAAGAAAGCCAAGGTGGCAGCCAGTACGATTTTCTATACCATTAAAAGGCACTTGGAAACTGCAGGAGACTCAGGCAGGAAGACTAGAAGACCAAAGGCTTCTACAAATAACAAGTTTTTGAGAGACAACAGGTTGTGTCATTGATGCTTCACAGCTCAAAATCTTTATGCTACAAAAAGTAAACAAGTTTCCATTTTAACTGTGAAGAGAAGATTTACAGCTGCAGGTTCAACAGGTCAGGTATCAGTAAGATTACAAAATGCTAAAATGACTTGCCTGTGTAGGACTGAAGCCAGCAGTTCATAGGGTTACTCATAGATGTCACCACAGTGTGGGACTGCAGACTGATAGGGAGGTTTTAAGAGGAGGAAAGGACCATGAGCCAGGATAGAAATCATTTGGGAGGATTACGGAAAGTTGGAAAGTCTCCTGTGTGTAAGCACAGCCAAGTTATCAGTCTCCCACTTGGTGTGACAGAACCAGGGAGCTAACAGACCAAAGCACAGGACTGTGTACAAGGACATGTGGATACAGAGTGTTAATGCATAGGAAGACTCCCCTCCCACAGGCTTGATGCTGAAGAGTGTTTTAGAAGAGTGAGAGAAACCGAGCATGGATGTCAATAGACACAGGTAACGGACAAAGAAAGTTGTTCATGTTCCGGAATACCTGTTTGAGTTCTGATTCAATAAATCATCTTTGCATCATCACCAAGTTGTGGCCTTACTTGATACTCATAGCTATTACACCTGAGTTAAGCAGCACCTTCAATGGAATACTGAAGAGTGGAAGAAGGTTTTATGGACTGATGACTCACAATTTTACATCACAAAGAGTTTTTGTATGTCATAGAGTAGGTGAAAGGATGGCACCAACTGTCAGAAATTTTAATATACTTACTGTAGAAATTTCTCGTGCGTTCCCTAAAAATCTGTTTTGTTCACATTATGGACAGACGGGTGATCAACTTGTGATCAGTTCTGCACCTGTGTGCCCATCACGTTATCAGGACAGATTTTTATCCTGTGAGAGTACAACAAAAAGTTCTCATTGTGTGACTGCAAGCATAGATCTTGAAAAGTAAGAGAGCTTGATCCAGAAAGAATATTGGAAATTGTACTTTTCATCATACAATGAATAACCTTTATTTGCCCAAAAAATAGGCTATCTAGTGCTATTGACTAATAACAAAAACCTTACCCACTATTTTGACCAACTCCAAGACTGTTTTATCATCAACTGAGATTTCTAAGGGCTACATTGTAAGCGATTTGTATGGTGATTGTCAGGATATGTTCATCTGGGCAGTCTTCCACCCGTTTAGCACAACGACCTGCGAGGGTTAATAAGTCAACCCTGGGACCACACCCACGGAGAGGTGCTGCTCCCGAGCCAGGAGTGACAGCTCTGCAGCCTCTCCCAACTGAGAGTGTATCCCTCAGGACCAATCAGAAGGCCCGGACGCCGCACCAATCAGTTGCGGGGGCGGTGTTCGGGCAGACCTCTTAAACCTCCTCATTCCCTCCAGGCTTTGCCTGACAAAGGTTTCCCCTGGAGTTCCCTGTGCTTTGTTATTATTTGTTTTCCTTGCATCTTGACCTCGGCTTGCCTTTTGACTCCGTTTTGCTCTCCGTTTATGTACCACGCTCCCGCACGTGTTTTGACCCGGCCTGTTTCTGACCCCGCTTGTTGCCTCTGATTGTGTACTGCACTCCTGACCGTGTTTGGACCCCTGCTTGTTTCTGACCTTCCTCTTAGAGTACGTTTCTTGGCTTATCCGTTACCGCACCATTACCGACCCGGACTGATTGACTCTGCGTTTTCCCTGACGGCCCTGCACTTAGCAGCGTAGGGGCTGTCGTCCAGTTGGGGTCTGCCATCTAGGGCAGCACGCCAAGTATTCAGGGACAGTGGGCTGGGTGGCAGTCAGGGCCCACTGCAACTCCTCTGATGTGACAGTGATGTTTTCTTTAACACCCTTTGAACAGTTTATTAATACTTTTGGAACAGGCTTGAGTCTAATTCAAAGACTAAACAGTGCCAGAAACATCAATTGACAGGAACTAAAGACAGTCACTGGGAACTTTAAATCCTAGAAAGGAGAGAGAACTTGCTAATGATGTAAATACCTAACAATTTATTCCAAACAAAAATAAACCTTAAAAATTTGTAGAATTTACGGCCCCATGTATGAAAACATGAGGTCTAAAACTCATTTTGTTGCCCATAGCAACCAATCAGAGCACCTCTCTCATTTTATATAGTGCTCTGTAAAAATGAAAGGGGTGCTCTGATTGGTTGCTATGGGCAACAAAGTGAAATATAGACCTAGACAGTTTTCATACATTTGGCCCTTAGTGTGTGACATTAGTGTTTAAATCCGGTTATTAGTAAAGGTTGTTATAAAGAAAAGGAGGTCAAGGCTTCTGGGTGTGATGGCTCATATAGATTATCTATCTACTTGTAAGTCCAAATTTTTGTATCAGTCCTCTAATAGTTGGTCTACTTGCTGTCACATAAAAAAAATATTAGTGCTATTAAGGTGCAGGGTGTATTAAATTACATCTGTAATGAAACATTCAAAAGTAATTTATCATGCAGCTTTCAACATTCTGTCACTTGTGTGCAAATGTTATATGAATGAAAAATCCTACCTGAAATTTATTCTAACAGTATGAAAACATTTTCCTTACTCAAGTAATGAAAAAAGATTTTTTCCACTTTAGCTTTGTAACAAATAACTTCTCTCACTTTAGGGGACATGTATGAACCTGACACCAACACCCACTTCTACCTCTGTTTTTAATAGTGTGCAACCCGACTATATGCATGAAAGTGTCTCACGGCACTTTATAAATGTGTCTCGTTCTATACAAAAGTAGTCTCAGCCATGCCACTTTGAAACTGGCATGAATTTGTATGACAGTTTCGCCCCAGACTTTGGTGCATTTTTGGTGCATTGTACGACTGACAACACGGCCCCGCATCTTTGGCACATTCAAAAGTGTCATGTCTGGCGCAGATGCTTCATACATCTCTAGAAAAGGGCTACAACAGTTTGTTTGGCTCAAAGTATGCCAAAAAAATGGTGCATCCCCATTAATGCATGTCGAACTTAGGGCCTCATGTATGAAAACTATCTAGGTCTAAAATTCACTTTGTTGCCCATAGAAACCAATCAGAAGGCCCCTTTCTTGTTTCCAGAGCACTTTATGACATGAAAGAGGATCTCTGATTGGTTGCTATGGGAAACAAAGTGAGTTTTAGACCTAGACAGTTTTCATACATGTGGCCCTTCATGTCTAAAGACACAAGGCTTGTTTCTCTTATAAACAGCAAAGCTCAAGATCTTAAATGACATCCGATTTGTAAAACTATTAATGCCTGCAGAAGTTTCAGATAGTAACTATAGTAATACTATATTAACATTGTTGATAAAGCTGATAAAAAAGCACAGGTCCATTATATCCAACCTACAACTCTACTGTGTTAATCCATAGGAAGGCAAAAACCCCTGTGAGAAAGCTTCCTCATGCAAGAGGAAAATGTTGTTCCTGATTCCAAAAACTGCACTCATAATACATCTCTAGATTATTTTTCTACCTCCAAAATCTAGAAACCATAATCTATGATATCAGATTTTTCAGTAAAGGCATCAGAGCACTTCTAGAATTTGTTTACTGAATCATGCTAGTCTCTCTTCTCTTTGGGCTTGTTCACACGGAGTTTTCACTTTGTGTTACAAGCGCTTTTTGGATCCGTCTCGGGGACCAACAGGACGGACCCAGAGATGGATCTAAACAATTAGCAGTGAGTTTATCACTGCGGGCTATGAGGAACACGCAGCGGCGATCCCTCATAGCGC
The DNA here is from genome assembly GCA_025379985.1 of Phyllomedusa bahiana. NCBI lineage: Eukaryota > Metazoa > Chordata > Amphibia > Anura > Hylidae > Phyllomedusa > Phyllomedusa bahiana. The sequence continues at coordinate 11,797 of JAODAL010035095.1, read as the reverse complement.
AGCTTGGTTCCATCTTTGAAAGAATTGACATGCAATTCTTTCAAAGACGGAGCCGACAGGCAGGAGGGGAACACTCAGCGGTGATCTCTCATGTGAACGCAGCTGCGTGTTCCTCGTAGCCCGCAGTGATAAACTCACTGCTAATTGTTTAGATCCGTCTCTGGGTCCGCTCTGTCAGTCCCCGAGGTGGATCTAAAAAGCGTTTGTGAACAAGCCCTTAGAGTAAAAACATTTTCCCTCTAGATGTGTGATGGTGATGTGTATGAAAGTGGCAGGCTGGCTAAGTTAACTTCATCCCTTTCTGCACCATTATAGAGAATGTGCCTGGCTTAGCTATTGCACTAAGGCTGGGTCCACACGGCTTATTTGCGGGGCGTAATTACGGCCCGCAATTACGGCGTGTGGACGGGGGCGGGGCGGGAGCGGGGGCGGGGGGCCGGCAGATAGACTTTCATTACCAGCGGCGCGTATACGCCGCTAGTAATTCACATGTCACTTATCTCCCCCCGAGCAGGGAGAGGAGATGTAATCCATAGTTCTCTATGAGAACTGTGGATTACCGTAATGACTGGGACGTATTCCAGCCGTAATTCGCGCACTACGGCGCGAAATTACGGACTGAAATACGTCCCATTTAAAGCCGTGTGAACATAGCCTAATACCTCCACCATACAAGTCACTAACACAGACAATTCAATATCAGAACAAACCTGGAATAGGTGCGGTACAGTGATGTTAGTACATTTGCATGTGGACAACCCCTCTAAAATACTCTAGGGAAATATGGAGCGGAACAACTTCATTGGATTTGCTTTTGTTGTTGGTAAAGAGGATCCTTCTCAAGTTGTATGATCATTTCTTACAATATTATTATTTTTTCACTATTTGACTTTGTGAACTAGGTGACCTTTCTTTCCGTTTATTCATTATTCTATTTATGAATTTTAGAATGGTATCATTATGGATGATCACAATTCACATAAGTACCTGCTTCAATTTCAAACAGAATATTTAACTCTGATTGCAAATTCTTACATGTACCTATAGGAGTACAAGATGATAGGATAACAAGTTTTCAGCAATAGATGATATGAACCTTTAAAAAATTAACAATTACGTAGCATTAAACTGAACAGCTTTGCTATGAAGATTTATGTGTTCTCCAACAGAGTAATGCAGCAGCATACAGAGATATAGCAAACTTCAAAGCTTGTCAAACTGGGAAAACCTTCTACCTTGTGGCACCTCCTGACCTGATTGCTGAGGTCTATATATACAGTGTTTGACTGGGATGCCTAGAGCCCACCAATGGAGTTGCTTCGTGGGGCCCACCGATAGAGTTGATTCTTGGCACCTATTCTACAGCTATTGTACATGACTACACATAATTAACATGCCTCTTGCTTTCTGATCCTCTTTCTCTGCCATCCTCCTTGAAAAGCAGCCCAGACATGCTTTTCTCAGGGGCCCACTAGAGGCTTCCCTGCTTCCCTTTGGGCCAGTCTTAGCCTGTATTTATAATTATCACCATGGCTGCGATCTGAAGTTTGTGTGCCCCACACATAAAAAGTCTGTCATTACAGGGAAGGAGTTCTGAAGGGAGTGAAACAAGGTGGATTAAACCATAGGGGTAGGGTGATGGTAACACAAAGTTACAGTCTCTCTTGGGGATAAGAGGGTACATGCGGGGGACACAAGTTAATATGACTTTCTGGGGAGAAGAGTTCTGGAGAATAGAAGGTATTATTGGTAGGAGGAGGGTGATAAGGGGAGAAGCACCCAGGCAGGGGTTTTTCTGAGGGGATAACTGATGCCAAGGGGGAAAAGGCTTCTTTTTTTTCCCCCTTGCTGTTTGTATAGTTTACTTTGTATAAAGCAAAGGACCCTTTAAGTCTAGGGGGCCTGTTTCTGTTACCAAGGTAAAATTGTATGACCCCATTGCAGTAGTGCAGCAGGTGGTAGCAGCAGCTGTAAGTGGGCCCCTATTTATTTCATCTTTGTGAGAGAGCCCCTGACATCAGTACTGCCCTGGTGACTGCCCTGGTTATCCCTAGTAGTTGTGCGAAAAACAATCCCCTTTTAAATACAGGGGGAATTGCAATGCATGATTAGTAGTTTTTCTCCAAGGTCGGGTTTTCTCTATTGAATTAATACAGGGGGAGGATCCTTTTTGTTGTCCTAGGTGCAATCGATTCTTTTTCTTCTGATGGACCAAACCCTGTAATATAAGTCCAAAGAAAAAAGACAAGAAAAATATTTTGCTCACCAGAAGAAAAAAGTCATAACTTCCTCATAGTTCTTGTGTTGTAGTCACTGGTGCATGGAAGGTCCATCAGACAACAGATATATCCAAAGGATAACCAGTAAAATAGAAGTTGTCCAGCACTCGGCAGATTAAAATAATAAACTTTATTCATGAATAGTGTTGAGCGATTACGTTGGCTATCGACATTGAGCGATAGTCGATAGTCGGCCACCACGTACGGTTTTTGAATTGTCGATTGTCGATCATCTCCGATGACCATTAAAAGTCTATGGGAGAGCAAACGCACATTCATTCTTCACCCAAACAGGGCTGGGGAGAAGCTGGAAATTAACAGCACAAACAGTCTAAATGGATACCTGCTACATCTTAGGCACAAACTTAGGCGTAAAAATAGCCACAGAAAAAAAGTCACACACCCATTCACTTATCCTCTTTCTTGTACCACAGCATGACACCTAAACCTGACATTCACCCACAATTAATAAGTGAAAGAAGGCAAGTATATTATTTGAAACCATCATTTTATTTGGAATGGACATTGATATCCCTGTCCTGGAACGCGCATGACCTAAAAAACCTTGCGATGACCCACAGATTAATATACGTGCCGGAAAAAGTAATCTTTGAAACACCATTTTAGTTGAACTGGACATTGACAAACCCTGTCCTGGACCGAGCATGACCCATTAAAACCTGTCCTGACCCACAGATTAAAAAGTGCCGGAAAAAGGAGTCTTTCAACCACCATTTTAGTTTCACTGGACATTGACTATACCTGTCCTGGGGCACAGCATGAGCCCCAAACCTGCATGACCCCCACATTTAAAAAGTGCCGGAAAAAGGAGTCTTTCAACCACCATTTTAGTTTCACTGGACATTGACTATACCTGTCCTGGGCCACAGCATGAGCCCCAAACCTGCATGACCCCCAGATTTAAAAAGTGCCGGAAAAAGGAGTCTTTCAACCACCATTTTAGTTTCACTGGACATTGACTATACCTGTCCTGGGCCACAGCATGACCCAGGGCCGGAGTTACAGTGGGTGCGGTGAGAGCCCAGGCTGGCGTCCGTCATCTATTAACACGCAGGTTAAAATGCCCTGATGACGCAGCAACAAAAACTGTCGTGCTGAAGCAGAGTGCGGAAGCGGAAGTGTGAGAACTCCAGCCTTCCTCAGTACACAGTCAATACCTGGGTAGCGCTTGCCCCTCCGTATGAGTGTGGACCAATTGAGCTTCACTTGGAAATACTGGTGGTTAACGCTCCTGTTACACCCAGGTGCCCTTTATCTTGGCATTCTTTTTCTCATTTTACTCAACGTGCTGGAGGAAATGGTCTCTGTACTTTGTTCTCTGTCCGTGCTCCATACTCCATGTCCTCTGAATAACCTACATCTGGTCAAGTTTTCCTGTACCTCCCTTGTACAATTCAGAGGAATTTTTTTAACAGCTATTTTGTACATGCAAGTTTTTTAGTACTTTAATTCTAGAAAACACATTTTTAAAATCGGATGGAATCCCACCATGTCTTTGTTTCTCTTTTTTTAATTGTATTAAATGGGTTGTCTCAATAAAGGGATTGATAGCTATGTTAAAGATCTTGCAAAAAACAAGTCATTTTGCAATATGTGTCCATTAACAGTGTCCTACCTATTCCTGTTTCTGACAGCACCATCACCCTTGAGCCACTCTTGACCATTGTGAAGAACAAATGTCTGTTAGAAACAACATTTTTTAGAATAGGACCTGTAGTATAGCTGCATGTCACAGCAAAATGCCTCCAAAAATTCAAAGTACCAGCCACTTTGGAAATTGTGAAGAACAAATGTCTGTTAGAAACAAATATTTTTTATAATAGGACCTGTAGTATAACTGCATGTCGCAGCAAAATGCCCCCCCAAAAATTCAAAACATGACCCATGAGCCACTGTTGACAATTGTGAAGAACAAATTCTTATTAGAAACAACATTTTTTAGAATGGACCTGTAGTATTGCTGCATTTCAAAGCAGCATGACCAAAAAATTATAAAAATGACTTCTCAGCCACTGTTAAAAATTGTGAAGGAGAAAATGCCACTTAGAAGCCACATTTCTGTTCCAAAGGACCATGATTATTGCTGTGTCTCACAGCAACATGACCCCAAAAAATTATAAATATGACTTCTCAGCCACTGTTAAAAATTTGTGAAGGAGAAAAGCCACTTAGAAGCCACATTTCTGTTCCAAAGGACCATGATTATTGCTGTTATCTCACAGCAACATGACCCAAAAAATTATAAATATGACTTCTCAGCCACTGTTAAAAATTGTGAGGCAACATGACCCAAAACCATTGACAATGTGAAAAATTCTAAAGATGAAGTGAGTAAATGGAATATGGTTTTGTCATGAAACCTTGGTGTCTTTTAGTCTCCTCACAGCAAAACCAGCAAAATGAACTGTTGGGAATTGAGAATAAAAATTGCAACAAGAATAAATAAGTTTTTCAAGAGGACCATTTCTGTTTGGAGAGGAATGTGAAGTAGACCAGCAACTAATCGGTGACCTCGGCCATTGGGGCCACAACATCATCAGAGATCCATGCCTGATTCATCTTGATGAAAGTCAAACGATCCAAATTATCTGTGGAAAGCCGGATGCGGTTGTCTGTAATGAACTCCTCGGGCTTGTGCTGAAGGTTACCGCTAAGATATGATCGCTGGCTGCTGGGCAGGACTACACCTCTATGGCGGGCGAGCCAAGCTCGGCACATTAGTCCATTTTGGATACCAGAAGTTATGGGTCCGGAACACATACAAAAAACATCGGTGTTGAGAGCAGATAGTCTTGCACCATGATCTTAAGTGGTCTTCTGGGTGTTTGTATGTGTGGCTACTGCATTTGACATGCGTTGGTGTGGTGGTAAATTAAAGCATTGCCAGAGGTCACCCATTAGGCTTCCTGGCCACCTTGCCTGCTGCTGTGCCGTCTATGGCTACTTCGGCACTCTACTGCTGTTACAAAACAACGTCGCTGGCGTTGTTCCACCGTGACATTTGAAGAACTGGTGAAGCTGACGCCACAGATGTCTCCAGTTGATCAATCAGCAAGATCTCCATTTCCTGCCCATTTTTACATCTCTATTTGGGTGGGTGGAAGGAAAGTTGCTGATTATTGTTTTGTACAGGGGGGGATCCAGGAGGGTGGCCATCCCAGTAACTGTGGTTAATTTTGATGGATTAATGCATAGGGATCATGTTGGAAGGAAATGGAGCATCAAAGCACTCATGTGAGAGTTGGGGCTTGATTTTCCAAGCCTATGGTCGGAGGGGCCACTAGCAAACTGATCTTCATCATCTTCCTTCTCAGCCTCAAATTCCGCGCCAAACCTCTTTCCAAGGCTGGGACGTTGGTAACATCGGTGTCTAGGAATACCTCCTCCTCCTTCCCTCACCTCCTCCTCTACGCAGCCTCCGGCACAGCTTCAAATCACAGCCCTGACTTGCCTGAGATGTGCACACGGAGAGCTGATGGGCCACATTGCAATAGCTCTGGACCCCGAACCACTGCCTAATGTAGACGGATGAAATTGTGAAAACTGTCGGGCTTTTTGTAGTGATTTGATGGAGAGAAGAGAAATGGCTCAGTATGTCCGCATCTTGTTGTCGTTTTCTTTTTTCCTCCTCCGTCGCTGGCGGGGGACTCCTGGTTGTTTCAGAGTGTCCAACGATACGTTCCAGAAAACTAGAAGTCGACCACAATGCTCATGCTGACCAAGGGCATTGTCCGCACTGACCTTTGGTGGCTTCTTCAAACTGGCAAGGATGGTGCAGAGCTCTTTCACCTGCCTCCACTTTCAGTGGCTCAACACCCCGAGGTCAGCACCGTGCCTTGTCAGTCCATGTGTCACTTCGTACTGCGTATTGGAATTGCGCTGCTGCCACAATCGCTGAAGCATGTGGAGGGTGGAATTCCAGCGTGTTGCCACGTCAAACAGTGAGACGGTTGCCGGAGTGAGCCGAGCTGACGCTGCAAGCGGGGTGACGCTGCTGATCGCATGGGTCGCGAACGGCGAGCAGAGTGCGAACTCAGACCTCGAGCCTTCTTCAGCAGGCAGTCCAGACCAGGTAGCCCTTTAGGATAATTTCTAGACGGAACAGGTTCATGACATGTGCCAGCAAGGAGGATGTGCTCCAAGCCTACCGAACTTACAGGGCGGCCAGCAGATTTCGCCCGTTATGTAGACATACCCACCTTGCCTGGCACAAGTTTTTTCTAGTCACCCAGCAGTGTGGGTCTCGTTGCGGAGAGCCGTCCACCCAGCTCCTGACCTGTGTGGGGACGGTCTCACAAGTACAGATTAATTTCAAATACGGCCTTGGTCCACAAGAGGACCTTGGGGAAAAGAGCCCTGCTCCCTGCACCAATCCACTGCGGTTTTGAAGAGCGGTGCGCCGAGCCTGTGAGACTCCGTCACCCCCGATACATCCACACAATACCCAGTGAGCTGTAACAGAGATATAGCGGCCTTGTCCGGTGGTTACTAAGTCATGTGTCGGTGGTCAGTTGGATCTTTTCGGCCACAGATCGCAGACCAATGCGCTTGAAATTTTAGATGACACGTGGCTGGCCAGGGGCAGAGTGACGGCTTTTTTGGCAAAGAAATGCTGCTCGGCATCTGGTATTGGGGGGCAGTCACGGGCCATGACGTGGCGGAACCCATCTGTGTCCAACCCGACGGAAAGGTAATACTTTTCCAAGCCAAATGCCTGGGCAATGCCGACATATCAGGCTTTTGCTTTGGGATGGTTTGGGTTAAAAGTGTTTCTTCTGCTCCCAAAACCTGAAGTAGAGGCTGGCTGGCTAGATGGCGCTGTACGGGTGCAGGTCCGTCAAACTGGCGGGAGAGGAGAAGGGGTAGGTGGGTCTTGGTGGTGCTGGTGGTACTTGGGCGCGGTGGTGGCTGAAGCCGGAGCTGATTCCCCTGATCCATGACTTGAGAGACATGGGATGCTGAGGAACGCTTGGTGGTGGCGGGAGGAGGAGGAGGCGGAGACAGGGGTGTGGGGGAAAAGTGTTGAGGCCCGGGACGGTTTGGCCTGTTTTGACCAAGGGAGAGGTGAAGTGTTCCACTCTCATTTCACTCATGCAGTCGCTGCATGTGACTAGAACATCGTTGGTGGGTGGTGGGTAACACTTAAGGTTCTCTGCCGCCTATTATGTGTTTACGGCAAAGGCGGCATATGACCATCGCTGGGTGAAATACAGAGGCTTGCTCAAAGGAAGGCCAGGCTTGGAGAGGTCCTGGAACTTTTTGACGGCGATAAGCGACGAGGACGCGGGGTTTGTTGCTTGGACCGTTGGCTGGCGGAAAATAATATAAGCGGTACTTTGCGAAACCGCACTATCCTTTTTTGTGGCGGGGTACCCGTATCTGACACTACCCCATCGTCTTCCTCCTCGTCCACGATGAAGCACTCGCATTGAAATATTCTGCGGAAAATAGACCACGAATGGATCAGCAATGTCGGTCATCATTCATCATCTTCAAACACGGTGAACTTTGGTCGTCCTGACCCATTTTTTTCATGCATCCAGAAGCTTGCGGGCTAAAGCAAGTGGGCCTGCAAGGCGTTGTCCGACCGCCCGGGATTTTTGCGATATTGTAACAGCTTTCCTTCTCCTCCTTGTTGGCGCATCAGTAAACTGCGGTCTCAGAGCAGACTAAATCATCCTCTTGATTCTTTTAACATGCCTTCTGACCCAACCGCATTTTGTCATTCAAAGAGGTATTCAGAACAATGGATTATCACAGTGGTGGGTAACGGTTGGTTGACATTTGGGTAGCTTATGTTGGACGGATGCTGATGTTGCTGATGGTGACATTTGTGCCGTGACTGGGTTTAAGGAGGACGTGGAGGTTAAGACTGCTGGATGCAGGTTGCATTAACCACTGAAGGACAAGATTGGCGACTATGTTCGTTTTAATGAGATTCACAGGGCCCTTGAACCAGCGTATGACAGGCCTGACGTTCACTGCAACTGACGATCCGCTGGCATGCGTGTTGTCGCAGCATGGAAGGAGCACCTATCTACCTCCTATGTGCTACCCCCCTCTTTGCTCGCTTAACCACCTGCATTTCGCTCCATGTTCAGTAATTATAAAAATTTGAGATGGGTTTGGAATCAGTTTTGGAAAGTCTCTTATTATAAAGACGGCAAATCAACAGATTCTTCTCAAATCCCTCTAATCAAAAACAAAATTGCTGGATTCTAATTTAACTGCACTAGGTGTCTCTTATCAACAAATCTGGACTGGGCATAAGTGCATAAATCATGTATTTGTTATATTTTGTATATTTACACGTATTTTTTTGCACCTTTCATTCACCTGGGAGTGGACTATTACAATTGCTGTTTTAAGAATTTACGTGCTAGCTGACGTCAATGAACAAAGCTGTAGTGCGCAAAGGTCAAAAAACATTATCTGAAATGATTCGGATAATCAAATGTATTTTTTCGCACCTTTCAATTCACCTGTGGTGACTATAAAATTGCTGTTTTCTAGATTTTCGTGCAAGATGCGTCAATGAACATCAAAAGGCTGTAGTGCGCAAAAGTCAAAAAACACGTATCTGTTATATTTTTCGGTATAATACACTGTATTTTTTAGCACCTTTCAATTCACCTTGGTGGCGGACTATAAAATTGTGTTTTCAGATTTACGTGCAAGATGCGTCAATGAACATAAGCTCTGTAGTGCGCCTGTAAAAAAATCGTATCTGTTATGTTTTAGTTATTATACCGGTATTTTTGCACATTTCAATTCAACCTGGTGGTGTACTATAAAATTGCTGTTTTTCTGATTCTACGTTGCAAGCTGCGTCAATGAACAAAGCTGTTAGTGCGCCAAAAAGTCAAAAAAAACGTATCTGAAATGTATTCGGATAATAAATGTGTTTTATGCACCTTTCAATTCAACTGTGGTGACTATCAAATTGCTGTTTTCCGATTTAAGTGCAAGGTGGATATATGAACAAAGGTGGAATGGGTTAAATTGATAATGACCTCCTATCTGAAATGTTATACTGATTTAAATTCATCGGACGTTTTGTCACTAACACAGAGACTGCAGTTACTAGAATGATGTGTATCCTAATTTAAGTTCAGGGCTGCCCAATATCCCAGGTAATATATTTACAATAGGCAAACTGTTAATAATAAGGATATGCAGTGCAATGTCTACACTATGTCTTGGTGAACATTATCCAGTTTTCTTTTATAGAGCTTGTCTGTCGTTCGCCGCAGGCCCCCCCCCCCCTCGGCTCCCACCATGTGGACTTTACAAGCGGTAGTTGCTACCTTTTATAATTATCTTCCTAACTACACTAAAATCTTCCAAATCTTAAATCTAAAATAGAAAATTGTAAGGATCACAGTAATGTAGAGGTTTCTTGTGCAGATATAGAATAAATTTTGCTGAGCTGTTTGGACCAGAGGGCAGAGCGACGTCCTACTCCTATGAGACGACTGAGGAGGACACTTGAGGCTGAACAGGAATCGCTGTTCTATGTAAAAACGAGGGGTCATCGTCGATTTTTCCAGCCAATCGCAACCATACACAACACAGTCATTTTGGGGGTGGGGGGGGGGGGGTGGAAACGTCGAAAACACATCTCACACTGCTCTATTTCTGTTAATCTGATTTGCTGGCCGCTAAATTACAGGAACGCCGGAAAAATGGGCACGATCTTAATAGATGATGCACAGATTTTAGCCTTAATTATCGCATGACTCTAAAAAATTTCGATCACCATAAAAACCTTGCCGATTTCAACTTTGTCGTTTATAATCGCTCAACACTATTCATGATTGATTAAAAATATACAACTGCCATCTGACACGTTTTCGAAAGTGTCTTTTTACCCTTGGGCCCCGTGTTCACACGGTTTAAATTCCGACGGATTTGTGCGCCGTTATTGAGCGCACAAATCCCCCGTGAAAAAGGGGGCGGGCGGGGGCCGGGGCCGGAGTGCGGCGGGGGCGCCGCTCCCGGCCCAATAGACAATGCATTGTTTATGGCGTGCCCGCGCCGTAAATAATGTGCATGTCACTTTCTCCCCCCGCGGCGGATTTACCGAGCGGGGAGGGAGCAACGGAACCCACTTTTTCTCTATGAGAGCAGTGGATTACCGTAATGACTCAGACGGATTGGTGCCGTATTGAAGCGCAAATCCGGCGCGGAATACGGCGCCAATCCGTCGGCAAATAAGCCGTGTGAACGGGGCCTTAGAATGGTGGCAGTACCATTGAACACTCAACAAAAACATAATTGTGACCCCTAACCCAGAACCAAAAGGGTGATAATGATTGACAGATAACTACACCAGTAATTAAACTGAACAGAAAACACAAAAGTCAGCAAAATCAGGCTGACTGTATCAACAGATAAATAAGTTAATGCCTAAACTGTTATATATCCAATAAAAATTCATAATGAAACAAAATATTGTTGATTACTCTCTCGTAACATTTATCTCCAAGGCAACATATAAACTATACATAATCATATGAAGAAAGACAAGAACTGTATAATATCCAAAACAATGATATAGAAACACAAACATCACTTCTACAACCGCATCAGGTGGAAAACATGCACATGCAGTGTACCCTATATGATATCACTCATTATATCACAAAATTATTGCAAAAAATTATATATATATATATATATATGAAAATATATTATATATATATATATATATATATATATATATATATATATATAATAGATATATATATAGTATGACAAGATAAAAAAAAAAAAATCTTTAATATGTCATGAACTATTTGTTTTATGCAATGTGATTACTTTTGGCAAAAAAATGTTGGTAGGATTCCCCTTATCCCAGTATTCAGGTCATGCACGGGCCAACAAAGATAAAAAATGAAAAAAACTTGTGGCATAGATATAACGGATACAGAGGTAACAGTGGAGGCCAGGCCCCTTTATGGCTCAGGGGTCCAAAGGCCCCACTGCCACATACAAAACTATGGTATTGCAATGGTACTTTGTAGGTGGGGGACCCATTACAAATTTTGAGCTAAGAAATTAGGGCCACATGTATGAACCTGTTTAGGTCTAAAACTCGCTTTTTTGCCCATAGGTTACTATGGGAAAAAAAGTGAGTTTTAGGCCTAAACAGTTTAGATGTGGCCCTTAGGCATGTTTCCCCACGGCACGGGTTTTCAGCCCGTTTTTTTTACAGACGGTTTGGCCGGTTTTTCAGAACCGCCTGAAAAAAAACCGGCCGAAAATTTTGCACATTGTGCTCTATGGAAAAACCGTGCAGCAGCCCCCACTGCACGGGTTTTCCGGCCGATGGTTTTGCCGCGGGCGTCCAGCGGCAAAAAAATTGAACACGTTCATTCTTCCGTCTGGTTTCCAGACGGAATATGAACATCTCAATGGGAGGGGGGAGGGCTGTTCTCCGCTCATCGCGGAGAAAAGCCGTCTCCCCCCCGCGGCCGTGGGGAAAACGGAAAAAA